>BGPR01029615.1:0-19172 GCA_013235015.1 Araneus ventricosus | reverse complement strand
ATATACATCTTCTACATAGTTACGAAATACAGGGTGACCTAGGTATAACGATATTGTCTATAGCGATGAACATGCCTGTAACGATTTTTACTTTCTCGTAGACGAAGTATACAAAGTACTGTAATGGTCAAAAAATTCGAACTCGAAATTTTGACGAATCTCCGTGTTTGAGACCTCCCGGATTCCGAAAAATACAATTTTGGAATTATGTCTGTCTGTATGTCCGTGAACACGATAACTCGAAAACCATTAGAGCTACGGGGATGAAATTTGGTATGTGGCCTTTAAACATAATTTGTAGGTTTCCATCAAATTTTGGACAAAATCCGTCCACGGGAAGTCTGTCTGTCCGCGGTCATGCGAACGCTATAACTCAAAAACTTGTATAGCTAGATGGATAGGATTTTGTACACAGTTTTATCATCATGAATGTAGGTATGTATAAAATTTTGGGCCAAATCCGTCAAAGGCTTGACTGTCTATCGGTCTGTATAATTTACTTTTGAAGTGAATCCGTTATCTCCACGTGCATGCGTACTGGAAGTAATCTTCTGTGCAAGCGAAAGCAACGGAACGGAATTTCATTACGGTGTAACGAATTACGTCAGTTTGTCCTTGGGCCGGTAAGAAAGGAAAATCGTTACGCATCTCTTTGAATTTGATTCTTTACCTAGATATTTCTCAATTACTATAATGAAAAACCTTCTGATAGTCATAGGATTCTGGGTAACAGTAGGTTCGAATTTTTTTAGCCACGCGGGGGAAGGGGAAACGGCACCTTTTTGGGGAAGTATACCAGAAAGTTTAGGGAGAACACTCCCGCTGTTTTTTTTTTTTTTTGGTGCCGGCAGAATTCATATTTACTCAATTTATTTCGAACTTGCCTACAGAGATAATCACTTTTTAGACGCACTTGTAACGATAATTTTACATCCCAACCCTTTCTGGCGCAAGGCATTAAATACTTTCATCATGACTGCAACCAGGTCTAAGTGTCTTATATATTTGCCAAACCTCTTCCAATTCTTCCAGTTGTTCAGATAAAAATTCTTTACGCGGGTTTGTTTCATTGTTTTGAGGTCTCAATGAAATGGATCTTTTTTTAACTAAACTACTTAATTCTTTATAAGTTAACTCAGATATGTTACATCCTAAAATTCTGCACAATTCATTAATACAATTTTCAAGATTACAATTTTCGTCTTTCTGGCTTTCACACCGAAACACCCATTCCTTTGTTTCTTTTAAATCACCGCTAGCCATTTCAATTTCTTTTAAATTACCGCTAAACATCTCCGTTTCATCTAAATTACCGCTATCCATCTCACTTTTGTTCGTATTTTCTGAACTATCGCATTCTTCTGAACTGCTGTCCTCGTAAGTTTCGTAAAATAATTTATATGCTGTCCAGGCAACATTTCTTAAGTTATCTTCTAAAAGTATCTTTTCAGGATTATCGTCATTTTATCTGAATTACCACTTTGAAAAATAAAGTTTTTTTAACTATTTTCCTTAATACGTAAAATTAAGCGTTCGCATAAATAATTAACTTTAAAGTTACCTATTTCAATACAAACCATAAAATCTTCGTCAAAAATATCCATTGAATCTAGATCCATGATGCAGGTGAAGACAGAACAAAACATAGTGTAGTTACTGAAATTATAAATTATACTGAATGTATACGCACACTTTTTTGCTCCTGCCACATATAAGCGAAAAGCGCGAAAATAAATTTTCTGCTAAGGAACTTTTCAGTTTAATAGGTAACATGACACTTTGGGGTGCTTGTTACTTTGTTACTCAAAGAACGACAACGGTTCCTCCGAAAACCAGCGGTTGCAAAAAACCAATTCTGGCGAGACTTTGTAAGGAGTCTCGCCGGGTCTGTGCGCGCAAAAGAATTCTTGCAGGGATTTGATTTGTTTGATCGGCGTGGTTTCTAGGTTTAGGTTAATTTACCAACAAGGAAATTTTTTGGCGTCTTTGATTATTCAGCTTGCTTTAGGGTCTGAAAACAGAATTCCAGCGCAGATTATGACAGATGTATTTCTTGCATCTTACAGCGCCACTCGTGCAAAATCATGGGAAGAATATTTTCGCTATGCTGAAGAAAGGTATGAAATCCGTCAGGCTTGACTGTATCAGTGCAATTTGCACGAAGAAGCCGTTATCTCCCACGTGCATGCGTACTGGAAGCAATCTTCTACCATCTTACCCAAGCAACGGGACGGAATTTCATTACGGTGAAACCTTGAATTACGTCAGTTGTCCTTGATTCAGTAAGAAGAAAGGGAAAATCGTGCATCTACTTTGGTGTTGATTCTTTATCTAGATATTTCTCAATTATTATAATGAAAACGATCGCTCTGAATGAGTCAGGACTGGATGTATACCCTAACTGGCGAGTGAGAAACTCGTTCTGTCTTGAAGGCTGAGGGTAAATTTTAAAAATCGCCAACAACGGAGAAATTGAGATACCATGAAAAAATAGCAACCCGCTGGGTAGTACATTTGGCGCACTTTCGGTCAGCTTCGCATTAGATAGCAGAACCATCATTTTGACTGCTGATCATGGTTTAACATGGATGGTGAATAAGGGCACGTAAGACACTGGCCTGGTTTTTTATACTAAAATTTATTCTGGTGCCTTACCGTGTCCGTTCACGTAGCGAACATTCACATTATGCATGAATTATTATCTAGTTCACGTAGCTGAGGACTTTTTCTTCGCAGTTAACTGAAACAGGACACCATAATCTGGTTTTGTGGGGATACTTTCGGCCTTATTCACCATCCATGGTTAAACCATGAGATGCTGGATATTATAACAAAGGTATTCATCATTCCACTATATATACTGACCTTTATGTTGGCATGGTATCTCAATTCTGTTATTAACATTTTCTACCATCAGCATATAAACAGTTTCTCGCCAGCACCATCGGTCAGTATAAATCAGCACTGGAATCATTTCAGTCAACTGACTAGCTTATTCGTGTAAATTCACTTTTAACCCTTCGTCAGGTTTAACCATGGATGGTGAATAGGAGTTTTATATTGTATCGGTATGGAAGGCAATTTCTTCCAGGGTGAACAATTAGCATACTAGTATAGCAAAACTTCTGAAGATTCAGATCGGCTTTCGAAGTGTTAGAGGTTTGCTGTTACGAAAATGTTATGATTTAGACCCAAATTAAGCATCACCTCTTTTCATAGAATAAAATTCCGGGTGAGCAAGCAGAGGGATGGAAGGTTTTAGTTTAGTTTATACTAACATCCTCGGTTTGGCTCAGAGGGCTTCCTTACTGGACGGACCTCGTTATGTGAGCCGTAGTCAGATGACCAAGAGAGTGGGAACCAGCAGCTTTCCCTCTCTACTCTCACCATTTAGGAGGTGTTTGACCCTCGACAATGGTTAAGGAGACATACGACTGTTAAACCCGCGAAAAATTTTATTTTATGAAAAAAAAATATATTATTTCCCTGTCTTTTCCCCTGGGTCAATTTAAGAAACAATTAGCGTTAAAAAATTCCTATGATTATGAGAAAATTTATGAAGGAAAAATGCATCAATGGCTATTTATTCAACGTAAAAGTGGAATATGGTCATATCTTTAAAACGCCATTATCAATGTTTTATAGTGCGCACGACATCTCAAAGAGCTATTGAATGTTTACATAAAATTTTTGCCACTAAATATGTATTGTGCTATATTATACACGACGGAATTTCAACCACAGTTTTCTACATATTTCTCCAAAAGTTATTTTTTTAGGTTTTAGAAGAGTTGAAATTTTAATATTTTTTATTTTAAACTTGGTGTATAAAATAGAAATTAATTTATCTTCATCAGTGGTTCAGTTCTGCTCAGCTTCATTTTGGATTCATAGATACCAAAATAAATGTTTAAGATGAATATTTCATCCCGCAATCATGCGCAGGGTAATATCATTTGTCTCAAAAGAATACCATGATTTATTACCTCTCAAATAATGCATATTATATAGTGAATGGATAAATGTGTGACTTTCATAAGAGAAAATGAACTAGATATTTTCTAGAAAAAAAATAGTTTGTGGAATGCATTGTTTTAGAATATAATGCATCGATTTGGTGATAGTTACACCTTTTCCTTGAGGTTTAAGAACCCATAAAACATTTAATCAATTAATCTATAAAGCTCACAAGGAATTTCCAGTATCGCTCGAACCATGAAGTTATGCCGTGAAACTAGCCTAAGCAGTGGTCCAACATAGGAAGGGAGCAAGGTTGGACTTTCATGTTCTATAAACTCATGTGACATTTTCATAAAGCTACATAACTATCTCCGATGCTTCTTCTACATTTCCCAACATATAAATTTATATCGGAAGACTGCCCAAATGTGTGGCAAGATGTGTTTTAGCATGAATTACTCGATATGGAGTTAATTATTCAGTAATATTTAACGTAGTAAGTTTATATTACACTTAAATATAAGCATAACGTCCTCTCTCTCAGTGAAAAAAGAGCAACTATGATACTACACTGCAAGACAAATACCAAAGTTCCGAGGTAGGTGAACTGAAAAAGAAATGAAGCATTAGTGCCCGAAACAGGAGATATACAATTTAAGTTCAAGAAATATATTAAGGTTTATTTATTTGCCCAATGCGATGATAAAGTCTTTGAGTTTTGAATAGTAAAAATTAAGATGGAATTATGAAAAATTTTACTGGATATATTCCACAACTTCAGATATATAATGAAATCGACTTTGGATGAAATTCGTCGTCTGATCTATTGTCTGGTAGTTTGTTTATTAGCGAGCCCGTGAACGTGATCTCTAAAAGTAACAAGCTAGACAAATGAAATTTGACGTGCGGTATTGATAACAAAATTGTAGACCTGTGTGAAATTCTGCACCAAATCTGCTTCAAAATTTGTCGAAAAGAAAAGGTTGGGACAAGTGCGCCATCTAGAGACCAAATTCTAGGAACTCTAGAGACTGTTCGTCAAAGAGGGAGAACGAGCGGCCAAGCGTGGTTGACGGCTGGCGGCCAGCCATGCTGATAATTTCCCAAAGCATGTCTCGTTCGGAGTATTATGACGTTCAATATTTCATTGTATTTTGCGTCTACGAGTATTGTTGACTACGAGCCGATGTCATTGTTTGTGTCAACACGTGATGTTCACCCAGAAATAAAAAAGAAGTTAAAACAAATATGGCGCATTCCGATATCTTGGTGTTCTTGACGAATGCGGTGCGAGGTGCTTATTAGATCTCCTCCCCTATTCAGTGAAGCTAAAGCTAAAATGCGCCATATTGGGTAAGCATGCGAGAAAGTCGAAGGAAGAACAAGCCCGTCGTTATTTTGCTTTCTCTCAGTGTCTTCGCATTCCCTTTAAGCACTGCAAAACAAGATCTCAAGCAGCGAGCACTGGCCAAGTGGCAGAGGCGTTGGGATGATGGCATTAATGGCTTCTCGACATATGAAGTCATAAAGAAGGTGGGACTTCGAAATCCTCACTGGCCGAGACAGCTCATCCGGTTTATCACAGGGCACGGGCCCTTCCCATCCTATCTTTTCCGATTCGGAAAACACCCATACAACTGCTGTGCCTGTGGAGTGCCTGGTGTGACGTATGCCCTACTCCGACATTGATTAAAGACTGGGTGTGTGCGCTCCCAGGCGCTGGTCACTTCCAGATTCATCTGGACAATAGACACCTCCCCATACCTTTCTTGTTGGCGGTCATTCAAACACCGGGACCCTCTTTTGACGGGCTACTTACTGCTTTTCATTGCCGACTTTCATCTACCGATTGCACCCTAGGAAACATTCCTAAACAGGTGGCTTTTGTGCTGCCAACTGTGTCCCGTGAGAGCACAAATGGGTTTGTCTTGTCTGTTGCAATATAAGATCTGGACGGAGAAACTACAGAGGAGATGAGATCCCGACAGCCAAACTGATGGTCGCATTCAACGAAGGTCCGATTTGGACAGTTTAGCGAAACCCGCTAATTATTTTCTGATCAGTGAATGGACACCCCGCCTTGGGGCTTAATTTGTTATGTTGTTATTAATCTAGAATTATTATATTTGTATATAACTCTATATTTACTCCAGAAGAATTCTCAATAAATTATGTTAAAATTTAACATAGCTGTAATGTTCTTCTAAGCATAACTGCAAGACGTTACACTGGCACGCCTCTCCACTATGCCACCAAGTGCCGCCTCACGCTTTCTCACCACCTCAGGTGTCCAGCAGATCAACACATAGAAGCCTGGATGAAACCAATAACCAACCACCGCCCTCTGACAAACAAAATAACAGACCTCCTCAACTTTATCACCAGCCAAGAAGACCTACTTAAATCGGAACAGCCAGAATAACTCCGCAATAGCCTGCATTGTTCATCCCACCACAAATCTCATGTCTCCCACCACGCCCTTCTTCTCCTCTCTCCTGGAACATTCCACGCCAGAGACAGATCATTAGTTTCAGTGTCCCAGGGCCCAACCACTTGTTCACCACACGTCTGACTTGTCATCGACAACATCATGTAAAAGTAACATGTGATTATTCTAGGACGCAGAGTGTAGTTTAGTGTATATATTTGTGTTTTATGTGTGTGTATATATTAGTGTTTATATTTGTATTTCCTCTCTTTGTATCCTTACATATAAAATGTCATTTTTTTGCTCTTGCTTTAGCAATAAAGTTCCATGCATCGACAGGTAGTCGCCCTGGCTGTGAATTCGGGGGTATGCTGTGGTGTTATGTTATGCAGATAATGTAGAAAAATGACTCACAACGCAGAGCGTGATCCTCTTCTTGAAGAAGTACTGGAAACAGGTGATGATGGAAAATGCGACGATGACCCCTCCCGACACGATGAGCAGGATGTTCACGATGAAGAAGACCGGGAATTCGAGCAAGGTGTTCGGGTGCTGCATGTCCACGTTCACGAAGGTGCCCGTGCTCACCACAGAGGCCCCGCTCAGCTGCAGAGGAAGTAAAAACGTTTGCTATGCAGTCATCTAAATTGAGATGAAGTCTGGAATGTGCAATAATAATACAAGACTCTGTGCTAAAATAAAACAAAACAAACTAATCATCTCATTTACCAGCAATGCAACGGAAAACTGTCCTTATAAAAATAGCTGCTTGTTCGTTCCTTTCTCAAATTTAACTTTCCAAGAATAAATAAGTTTACAGACTAATTACTTTACTGCGCTGAAGAGCGAAACATTTGAGTTTATTTTGCTTAAATGATAGCATCAAGGAAGTTTCAGGGTTAAATAGTGTTCCGAACTTCCCCACAAAAAAGTAAGAGAGGTCGGTCCATTGAACCCTGTGAGGGACTGGCCAGAAGGGGGAGGACCCTCCTTCAACCTTTAACCTTCCTTGTAAGTTGACTTCTTGCTTTAAGCTAGAAAGTCAGTTCTCTCAGCGACGCCCCAACCTAAGGTGCCATTCCTTCTTCAGGAGACATTTGGAATCTTAAGTAAAGATCTCAAGTGGCCTGGTCTCATTGAGTCATTATAAACTTTCGAAATTTTTAAATTGAGTAGATTTCCATTTTATATGTAACTAGCTGAACCCGGCAATGCTTTGCTAATGCTAGATTTCAGAATATATATATAGATTAAATGAATTTTGTTGTGTGTATCGATTTACTTGATCACTTGAATTTCTAATGAAATATATTTGCAAAAATTTGTGGTCAGCATCCATTAATGGTAACAAAGAGCCTGCTGTATTATATATTTGTCCTTGAATGTTGGCATATAATCCTCGGTTATTATATTCGTTGCACCAAACGAAGTCATTTGAAAGCATGTGTTATAATTTCGTATGTTATTCAAAAAATACTTCGATTGTGTTTTGGTACCAGCGACCAATGAGAACAATGGCTCAAGTGGTGCCTTCAATGATGGCAATTCAACTTCTGAAACTACTTCGTTTGACAGCTCATTGTGAGCAGTTTGAAAAATGTCATATCAATAGTTTATTTAAAAAAATCGTAAAATTATTCTAAAAGTCATAAGTAAAAATATAGCCAAAAAAGGCCAAATAGCAACCCTACCTCTAGTCCCGAGGTCGACGCGACGCCGAAAAACAACCCTGTTTACAAAAAGCAACCTTGCGTTAGGAAGAAGTTGCGCCAATAGTTTTCTCGACCATCGCCAACGGTAGTGAAACATTAAAATATTATTAGCCCTTAACTTTCTTTCTAATGGTCAGATCGACGATTTGAATAGCTTTAAACGTTACCCTGACAACGCGGATCATTTTTCAAAACACCACGCGTAAATCGGTCCAGTAGGTTTTTAGTCTTTAAGCATACATATATACGAACATTGCCTTTTTATATATATAGATTTTGCGAGTAAGGAACCGACTCAATTGTATGTTTCGGGTTTCTTGACCTCTTCTGATTATTTCTCCAGGCTGGTCAGTCTCTTCATTCTTTTATCATCCAAGTGGCAGTGTGGCCTGGGAAAATCGTTGTCTTTGTCTACACGTAGGAGAATAAGTTTGTTGCATAGGAAATAAAAAAAAAATTCTAGTTTTTTAAAAAAACACAATTGCGTATAGAAAAAGAATTTTCAACAAAAAATCTTGCATAAATGATATTATCAGTTCTAAATCTAGAGAAGGATTCTCACCAAAGAAGAAGTTGATCACGGGAGAGTCCTCTTCGCGTCGTGTCTCGCTTCTCGCTGTGTAGTACCAAAATGTCCGTGTCGTGCTGAAAGGAGATTCTATAACGAAAAGTTAAATCTTAATTTGGAACATGACATTTATTAGCCAAATATTTTTGTCTATTTAAAAACTAATAGATTGTATGATTTAAGGACAAGAGCTCAAGCCAAAAGTGTCTTTCAGTATAGAAAAAACCATTTTCAGTGTTAATTAATTGTATAAAAGAATAAATTATTTGAGTTGAAATATAAGTGTTTGTTCTAGAATTATTAGAGATAAAGATCGTGGTATCAATTTGATGCTGAAATAAGCTATTGCCGCTGCACTGTAATCCTTTTCTTTACCGCCAAAACTTTCAAACTAAATTAATATCTTCTAGAATTCATCGAGATGAAGATTGTGGCATCAAGTCGGTGCTGTTTGCACCTATTAGTTGGTGCCAACCTCTTTCTTTACCGCCAAAAAACTTCCTCTGAGCTAACTAAATATCTTTTGAATTATCAAGATTAAGATCGTGGTATCAAATTTGATGTTGTTTAGTGCTGTTGCTGCGCTGTAACCTCTTTCTTTCTTTACCGCCAAAACTTTCAAACTAAATTAATATCTTCGCTTATAATATCGAGGATGAAGGATCGTGGTATCAAGCTTTCCAGTTGTTTAGTGCTGCCGTTGCGCTGTAACCTCTTCTTTACTCTTTCAAACCTTAACTCAATAGATAGTATCTCTATTTATTGGAAAATTCTTGGATAAAATCATCTTTAACGAAATATCACAGTATACCAGTACATCAAAACTATGGCATTTGACATCGAGTCAGTGTCGAAGCCAATTATTGAAGTATCTGCTGATTCTGAAATCTGTAGTTATTTCGCAAGCTGCTTCATTTTTTTGTGTTGTTTTCCTTATACGTGCATGTTTGTATACTTTTGTATAATGTTTGTGAGATACTATAACAGCAAAAATAAACTAACATTTGTGAATTATAAGTAGCAATTCTACGTTCTATATATGCTCATTTTATTAGAAATAGTGTTTATTTATATGCCTTTGATATAGTCTCTTGATTCAACTGACGTCCATATATAATAAAACCAATGAATATGACCAGGAAGCTAAGAAGTAACTTCCTTAGTTTGTAGGAAATACCAAAGAATTTGAAGAATGCAAATCTGGTGTTTCTTGTTTGCGGATGCCAAATCTTAGTGATAACTCTCAAAAATGAGTCTCATGATGAATGTTAAGTGCTATGAATAAGACAACAATCAAGCTTTGCTAGATTTGAAGTCGGAGAAAATGTCTTTAATTTGGTTAGAGGATTTGGTATGAGTTCTCAAATCTAACCAAATTTTTAGAAAATTGATTATAAAACGGGAATTGTACTAAAATTCTAATCAAATGTTAAGCAGATATTTTTAGAGATTTCTGTAGTAAGCAGAATCTGATTTCGGCATTATACAGAAAACTAGAAACTCTAAATTAGTTTGAGCAGAAAAATTCTTATGATTATCTTTACATTTATGTTGCACAATTGTGGCATGCAATTTTAAAATGTGAATTAAAGGTTAGAATCTACTTTCAATTACGAAAGAGAAGGATAGGAAAAGTAAAAATTAGGGTGAGACTTAATATTATGTCGCGGTTTCTCGCCAATATCGCGCCAACGGTTAAAAATCTCACTAAAAGTCCGTCATCTGATGCGGCTTACTCTTACTGCGCTTACTGAGGTTTGTTCGATGCATTAAAATGCCTTAAAAACATTAAAATTTCCGTTTTTAGGGTTGCAATAGAAATTTTCATGATTTTCGCATTTAGCGGGTTATCGTAAAAAAATTCACTTTGGAGACCGCCCCATTATCTGAAGTTTACTCAAAATTAGAAATCCATTCCAGTACAATTGCTAGTGTTATGTTGAAATCGAAGTTGCGCGTTAAACGGCGCCAAGTCGCTAATTTTATGGTATCAACGTCTTCTTCTTGACGACGGAGCCAAAGACTGCCATTTTAAGAATGTGTGCTGAATCCTGATTCGGTTCAGACATAACTTTCTACATGCCAGATGCCCACATTTTTGTTTATGTTACTGCGATACTTATATTCGACGATATTATTTTCACTAGCTATGAAACTTAGTTTGCCAATTACGATTATTTTTGTAGATGACGAACTTGTTTTGTTAGCATTTGAAATGGATTAAGACTGGCTGTTCCATTACCGTCGAAACGTACATTGAACAATATCCCAGAATATCTTGCATTAATTGGATTTAACGTTTTCCTTTGTTTTGTTTTCTTGCTATGGTTCTGGTGACGCTTTTGTCGCAAAAAAACAAAAAAATCGGAAAAGAGCTCTGATAATGATATCACTGGCGATACTTGCTGTCATTGGCGACTTTTTTACGTTTGGCGCCGAAATAAGACGCAATCTTTCCCAGGTCGCAGTGGAAAAGGTCAGTTTCCTGTAAATATTCCATCAAAAGGATTACGGCTTTCCTGCTTTGTTGAGAAAGCGAAGTCATTGATGTTTCTTTATAAGTTTAAAAAATTTGTCTGGAACATATCTGCAAGAGAATAATATTCAATGAACAGGAAAATGTGCCTTATATATGGCATCACCTGGCAATAATTGGTTTTGGCGACTTTTTTCAATATTTTAGTATATCCCATTAAGATATTTTGTTTTGGTGACTTTCTTCTACCAGCTTCTGTATAGTATCATCCCATTGGCGAGTATTTTGCTTTGGCGACTTTTTTTCAAATAGCTCAGTATAGGATCCATTGGCGATATTTTGTTTTAAGGACTTTTTTTCAACAGCTTCAGTATAGGATCCTATTGGCGATATTGTTTTGGTATGCGACTTAACGATACGATATTCGATTTAGGCGACAAAAAAAGTCGCCACTACGAGAGATTAATGCCAGTGATGTGTATCAAAGCTGTTCTAAAGCAGTCGCCGCTGTTTGTTTACGCAATAAAAAAAATGCTCAAATTACAAAATATCGCCAGTGATGCCATATTTCAAAGCTGTTCCTAAAAAAAACTCTCCAAAATAGACATCTATCCCTTTTTGTAAGCGTTAAGAGTATTACATTGGTTGAAACCTAGAAGTTGGTACACTTTGAACGCTGCCAATCGCCAAAGCAAGACGTTGACTAATGCATATCATTGATTAAGTCGCCAAAGCTATATGCAAGTATTACCTGTATTAGTTTCTAAGAAATCTGTGAAGCTGGTACATACCTAAATGCTGCCAAGTCGCCAAAGCCAATGCAAGGCGAGCCTTCCGTTAGCTCGGCGCAAGCGAAAAATCGCCAAATAATGTAGAATTCCGCCAAATTTCTTATTAAACCATTCCTCTTTAAGGACTTAGCTCGCGTTTGGTTCATAAATTGGCGATGATTATGCCTGGCTAACGGAAAATCGCTTGCCTTTGGCGACTTGGTTGTTCTTTCATACAATTGGTGAGCATTTGCGCCCGGCTAACGGAAAATCGCTTCGTTTGAGACTTACTCGCGTTTGTCTACAATTGGCGACATTTGCGCCTGGCTGATTTTGAAAATCGGCTTCGCCTTGGCGACGGTATTCGCGTTTGTCTTACAATTGGCGACATTTGCGCCTTTTCGCCGATTTGAAAATCACTTGCCTGGCGAGCGACTTTGGCTGTTCACAATTGGCGACATTTGCGCCCCTGGCTGACGGGAAAATCGCTTTGCTCTGGCGACTTGGCTGTTCACAATTGGCGAGCATTTTGTGCCTGGCTGACGGAAATCGCTGTTTCATGACTTGGCTGCTCTACAATTATGACATTTATGCCTGGCTGACGGAAAATCGCTTCGTTTGAGACTTACTGCGTTTGGTTCTTGCTAAATAATTACATATTTGTACCTTATTATTGACGGAAAATTTGCTTGTTTTGGCGACTTGTTGTTCACAATTGGCGAGCATTTGCGCCTTTGAAGTTGATGAAAATTGCTTGCTCTTGGTTTAATTGCCTTACCATGAAGACGAAAATTGGCTGACGGAAAAATCGCTTCGTTTGGAGACTTGGCTTGCGTTTGTCTACAATTGGCGACATGGTAACCTGGTTGACGGAAAATCGCTTGCTCTTGGCGACTTGGCTGTTCAAAAATTGGTGACATTTGCGCCCGGAAGCTGGATTTGAAAAGCACTGCAAGTATATACGTATTAACTTTGGTGATTCTGGCGCTGTTATGAGGCGGGTTGCTATGCCTTTTGCATCGGCGATCTGGCGATCTTAAGAGGTAAAGCAACTTCTAGATTTCAAACGAGAATTTTATTGATTTAAAATTTAAAGGAGTAAAAAAGGAGGGAGAGAAGAAAAATAAAAAGGCAATGAAGGGGAATGAATAAAGAATTTTTCTTTCGCTCAAATAAAGTACGCGAACATCAAAATTCCAAAACAGAAAAATAACGATAGACTGTTAAAGCGTATTTGTTCTTAAATGATACCTCTACGGAATATATCGACAAACTCTACAGATTTGACATTCTGATCACATATCCTTTATAAATATATTCTCATAACAACAAAACCACTATACCTTTAATAACACAATAAAAAAAGTTGCCAACGGATTCTTGCGGGAAGAAAACACTCCCCTTCTCAGTTAAACATCGTGCACCCAGTATAAAATTAATAAGTACCTAACTCAGTTAGCTGGTGGGAAGTCAATTCAGTAGGGGTTAAAAACACTCATTCATGCCCTACATCAATGCGACTTTACTACTTGTGAATTGAAATTGAAAAAGTTGGAAAAGTAAAAATTACATTTTCGCACGGACGCGTACGTAATTACAAAATGTGAAACGTAACGTTATGTTTTATTAAATCTGTATACGCTGAACATAGCACGGAGCAGCATTTAACATTTGTTTGTGAATACTATTTCTTTTCTTTTATTTGGCAATATCTATTTATTATCATATTTAGTTTTGTCATCATATTATATTTTTATGTGCCAACAGTAGAAAAAAAGATAGTTCTTTAATTTTATTGACTTTTCGTTGAAGATTGTGGATTTGCTATATTATTCTTTAAGCACAAATTATGAAATTTTGGCCTTTTTTCAAAGCCCTTGGTCTTTAAGAGAATTTCAATTGACCTTAAATCTTGCTCTTGGCCTTTTTTTTGGCTTTATTTTCAATGAATTCCTTAGAACAATTTTAATTACTTATTTTATTGTTTTTAATCAATATTTGATATTACATTTCAAAAAAATGATATATAATGAGCTGTCAAACGAAAAGAAGCCCTGAATAGGTCAAGGATGTTTTAAATTTGGTTTAATAGACATCTAAATATATGCCTATCATGGGATCTGTTTCGAAGGATAGCTGTTTTTCTAATAGCAAATGACGTTTCAAGCAATTTGCGAAATTTGGCTTTTTTTTTACATATATTTTTTTAAGAAGATTTGGCCCCTCATTTTAAAGAAGACGGCCTTTATTTTGCTATTTTAATCTTTGGCAACCCTATAGAACAAGGAAGGGATGTTTTAAATTTAGTTTAATAATAGAACGTTGGAATATATGCCTATCAAGTGGGATCTGTTTTCATGAATATATTGTTTTTTCTGCAATAGCAAATGACGTTTTCAAACTTGACTCCCACAAATTTGTTCTTTTGGCCTTATTTTTTTTAAAGAGATTTGGCCTCATTTTAAATATAGAAGATTTGGCCTCTTATTTTTGCTATTTTGATCTGGCAACCCCATAGAACAAGGAGATAAATTTTAGTTTAATAATAGAACGTTGGAACATATATGCCTAATAAGTGGGATCTGTTTTCATGAAGGGATAGCTGTTTTCTAATAGCAAAATGACGTTTTCTAATCAATTCTACAAATTTGGCCTTATTTGTTACATAGAAGATTTGGCCTCATTTTTTTAAAGCAGCATAGAAGAATTGACTCTTACTTTTAAGAAGATTTGGCCTTATTTTGCTATTTTGATATGGCAAACCCTATAGAACAAGGATGTTTTAAATTTTAGTTTAATAATAGAACGCTGAAATATATGCCTATCAAGGGATTCTGTTTCTGAAGGATAGCTGTTTTTCTATTAGCAAATGACGTTTTCAAGCAATTTCCAGAAATTTTATTTTTTTTTGCCTTATTTTAGCATGATTTGCTCATTTTTCAAAGAAGATTTGGCCTTATTTCGCTATTTTAATCTGGCAACTTATAGAACAAGGATGTTTTAAATTTTAGCTTAATAATAGAACGTTGAAATATATGCCTATCAAGTGGGATTCTAAGTTTTCTTTCATGATGATATTGTTTTTCTATAATAAAGCAAATGACGTTTTCAAATCAATTTGCCAAATTTGTTTTTTTTTTACCTTATTTTTTAAGAGGATTTACCTCATTTTAAAGAAGATTTTGGCCTCATTTTAAAGAAGATTTTACCTTTATTTTGCTATTTTGGATCTGGCAACCCTATGAACAAGCAGATGTTTTAAATTTTAGCTTAATAATAGAACGTTGGAACATATGCCTTGTCATGGGATTCTACTTATGAAGGATAGCTGTTTTCAATAGCAAATGACGTTTTCAATCAATTCTGTCAAATTTGGCCTTATTTGTTAAAGAAGATTTGGCCCTGTTTCTCTTTAAAGAAGAATTGACCTCATTTTAAGAAGATTTCCAGTCTTATTTTGCTATTTTGATATGGCAACCCTATATAGAACAAGGATGTTTTAAATTCTTAGTTTACAATAGAACGCTAGAATATATGCCTATCAAGTGGATCTTGCTCTCTCATGAAGGAGTAGTTGCTTTTCAATAGCAAATGATTGCTTTTCAAGCAATTTGCGAAATTTGGCTTTTTTTGCCTTTATTTTTTAAGAAGATCGATTTTGGCCCCCCATTCTAAAGTTTAAAGATTTGGCCTTTACTTTGCTATTTTAATCTGGCAACCATAGGAACAACAAGGATGTTTTAAATTTTAGTTTAATAATAGAACGTTGAAATATATGTCATCAAGTGGGATTCTGTTTTCATGAAGGATACTGTTTTCTAATAGTATTACAGATGCTTCTTTGAATTGAATTTGCTAAATTTGGCTTCCTTTTGGTCTTATTTTTAAAGAGGATTTGGCCTGTTTTAAGAAGATTTGGCCTCATTTTAAAGAAGATTTGGCCTTTACCTATGTTTGATTGGCAAAATCTCTATAGAACAAGGATGTTTTTAAATTTTAGCTTTAATAATAGAACGCTGGAATATAAGGCCTATCAAGTGATTCCTGTTTTCATGAAGGATACAATGTTTACCACATATGACGTTTTCAATCAATTTGCTGAATTTTATCTTTTGGCCTTATATTTTAAAGAGGATTTGGCCTCATTTTAAAGAAGATTTGGCCTCATTTTAAAGAGAAGATTTTGCCTAATTTGCTATTTTCTTGATCTGGCAACCCTATAGAACAAGGATGTTTTAAATTTTTAGCTTTTAATAATAGACGTTGAACATATGCCTATCAAGGGATTCTGTTTTCATGAAGGATAGTTGTTTCTAATAGCATATGACGTTTTCAATCAATTTACAAATTGGCCTTTTGGGCCTTTATTTTTAAAGAGGATTTGCTTCTAAAGAAGATTTGGCCTCATTCTTTAAAAGAAGATTTGGCCTCTACTTTAAAGAAGATTTGGCCTTAATTTTGCTATTTTGATCTGCAACCCTTATAGAACAAGACAAGTTTTAAATTTTAGTTTAATACAGAATGCTGAATATATGCCTAATGTATGATCTGCCTTTGCTGAAGGATAGCTGTTTTCTAATAGCATATACGTTTTCAATCACCCCTACAATTTGGCCTTTTGGCCTTATTTTTTTAAAAGAGAGGATTTGGCCCCATTTAAAGAAGATTTGGCCTTATTTTGCTATTTTGTAAGTAACCGTATTGTAGATATATTTTTTCTCGTAGAAAGAAATAAAATCTCAAAAAATGCAGTATCTGGATTTTATGGCTCTTGATGTCAAGTTAATGTTGCTTTTCTTGTTTAAATAAGTAGAAGCCAAGGTTTTGGTGACCCGACACCGCATAATATCCTGACTTGGTTACACCATTCATTACTGGAAAGGATACCAGAATTTGAAATAGTTGATGCTGGATGGTCGTTTGCTGAGAGTAACTTGAATTAGACTATCCAGAGCGTCATAAACTAAAATTAAATTTGTAATTATATTTCTGCATATGGGTAACACTATATTGTTTAGAATCGCAATTTTAAATTAGTAAATAAGCAAACAGTAATTTAAATGCTTGTCAGTAAAGGAAGATGGAAAAGATTTGTAGAACATGACCATTTATGGTAAAATTATTTCTGTAAAAAACTACAGCAGAACTCTTTGATTATCCGATCTGGATTGCGGCTGTAATTATCCATCCTGGAATACCGCGAAAAGTCGGTTAAGAGAGACTGAATATTAAATGATTTGGTACTTACGTACTAACGCCACCGAGGCTACAGATTGGCGGTAATGCGCCAATCAAGAGCGATCCCGTTTACAAAAACCGCCAAATTGGTGGCACTTAAAAACCGCCAAATTGGCGTTAATACGTAAGTACAAAAACCGCCAAATTGGCGGCACTTAAAAACCGCCAACTTGGCATTAATACGTAAGTACAAAAACCGCCAAATCTGTAGCTTCGGTGGCGTTAATACGTAATTACCAATGATTTCTTTTCTTCCGACAAAGTTTTTCAAAATTGTTCACCTGGAATTATAAAAATAAATCCGCATCTACTTTCCCTTTTTACTTTCTCGTATACGAAGTATACAAAGAGAAAGTATTGAAATCGTCAAAAAATTCGAATTCAAGATTTTGACGAATCTCCACGTTTTAGACCTCCCTGAGTCCGAAAAACACAACTTTGGAATTATGTCTGTATGTCTGTGAACACGATAACTCGAAAATTATTCGAGCTACGGGGATGAAATTTGGTATGTGGTCTTTAAATATAATTTGTAGGTTTCTATCAAATTTTGGACAAAATTCGTCAACTGGAAGTCTGTCGTCTGTATGTTCGAGGTTATGCGAACGCGATAACTCAAAAACTTGAATAGCTAGATGGATAAAATTTGGTACACAGTTTTATCGTTATGAATGTAGGTCCGTATAAAAGTTTGGGCCAAATGCGTCAAAAAGAGGCGTTCAAATTGCATATTCAATTTCTCTTAATCCGATTCTCATGCGCATGCGTATTGGTAGCAATCTGTTATTGTTGTAAATAAAATTTACAACAATAAATAATGTTTTCAAACATCAATTGTTAACAATATTTTTATTGTTGTAAATCAAACCGATCTCATTATTTCAGCAAATCTCTTATTCACGCGCTTTTGCAATTGTAACGGTTGTGGTAGTATAAATTGTTTTCTTGGGAATTCAATTCTAAAGCAGAATTTTCGCTTTAGTATTCATTGCATTGCCTATTTTATCGCACCTGCTTCAAAGTAATATTTTTTTGAAACGTGGAAACAGATATTTGATTTCAGGTTTGTTTGTTTTTTTGTTTTACTTTCTCGTATACAAAGAGAAAGTATTGTAATTGTCAAAAAAAATTCGAACTCGAGATTTTGACGAATCTCCACTTAGAAAGTATACGAGAAAGTTTAGGGGAGACCACTCCCGCTGGTTACTTTCTCGTATACGAAGTATACAAAGAGAAAGTATTGAAATCGTCAAAAAATTCGAATTCAAGATTTTGACGAATCTCCACGTTTTAGACCTCCCCGAGTCCGAAAAACACAATTCTGGAATTGTGTCTGTCTGTGTGTCTGTGAACACGATAACTTGAAAACTATTAAAGCTACAGGGCTGAAATTTGGTATATGGTCTTTAAACATAATGTGTAGGTTTCTATCAAATTTTGGTAAAAATCCGTCAGCGGGAAGTCTGTATGTCCGTGTTCATGTGAACGCGATAACTCACAAACTTAAATAGCTAGATGGATTAAATTTGGTATACATTTTTGTCATCAGGAATGTAAGTTTGTGTCAAATTTTGGACCCAATCCGTCAAAGGGTTGACTGTTTGTCAGTCTATATAATCGCATACTTTTGAACGTAATACCTTCTTTAAAAAATTACTTTGATAAATGAAATTTGGTATGTGGCCTTCTTATCCGGTAACTACATATGCTAAATGCATAACTAATGTCTTATTTTAGAGATAAAGGATAACAACAGAAGTTGCAAAAAAAAAATTGAAAATTATTTAAATGCAAGTTTTCATAGCTATAATTAAAATTAAATTTTAAAAAAATGATGGAAATTGGAGGAAATACCGCATATCAATTAAACTGTTATCATGTAAGAGATGTTTTCTTTGGATAATTCGTACAGAAATTATGTTATAAAAATTTGAACATTTTGAAATCAAAAATTAAATCGGAATTGTAGCTCAGCGACTACTGAGTCGCAAAGTTGGGCAAAAATACGTATGAATTGGTG
>BGPR01029614.1:0-19172 GCA_013235015.1 Araneus ventricosus | reverse complement strand
AGAATACATTATAATTTAATAAAATTACAATGAAATAACTAAGCAAAATGCTCTGATTGGTACGAAACAAGATTACAGAGGTAATGACGACTACAAAAAGGAAAATTTTCATCTCTCCAAGTCAGAAAGCAATGTTGAAATTTTACTTATTTTTTAAGAGGAACTTAAGAAAAACAGTTTTAATGATTTTAAAATATCAAGATTGGTGGCTGTTGGCTTAGGGGGGGCTGTAGCCCGAGGCCCTCTCCCGGATTCGCAACTATAGCGCAACATTTTGAGACAGCAACATCTCAAACAAGTGAATCAGACCTCGTATTAGTAGGCCTGAGTATGAACTGGGTTGCAAGTGTTAATGCTTCTGAATTAATTAGAGGAATTACTAAACTCTGAACTAACAAAGTTCGTAAAAAATTAAATTATATCTCACTGACTTTTAAAATGAAGTATTAATGTGAAAAGTTATTATAAGTATTTTGTCAATTATCAATCACTGTTGAATTGTTAGATCAAAAAAATGTAAAAAAGACATATTTCAGAATGCATTAGGTTCCAGAGGGGCGCAATTTTTTTACTTTGCACGGGGAGTTCAAAGAGAACAAATCGGACCCTGATTTTTATGTTTAAAATGTATATTTATGGAGTGTGACAGAGATCAATCACTTTTCTACTAATTTCTAGAGCTCTGGTGAAATATTTGATAAGAAGATTTGAAAACTTTGGTTATGTTCAAGAAGACTGAAGCGATTTTTTTTTTTTTGAGTACGTTGCTATTATAGCCTCTCTGAAAGTTCTCACTTTCAAAACATTGCATTAAATTTCTTTCCATGTTCTTTTAATAAAAAATAGCGTTTGTAGTATTACCTGCAACAACTCAAAGTATCTCAGTTCAAGTTGTAGGTTCACATCTGTAGTGGATTTAAAGGGGAAAAAATTAAATTCCATTATAGCCTTCATTATACATTTGACAATTATATCGAAATTGTCATTCTCATAATATATAAGGAAAAAAATCATTCAACGGATTCTGTGCAAGAAGAAAAGTAGGAAGGAGGAACTTCAGAAACCTAATCCCAAATGGAAAATCCATTCTGAAATGGTCAGTTTGATAAATAGGTCAATTTGCTAAAATTCTGATGAGTGTTATTACTCCATCATTTAAATTACCATTCAATATTCTCCTTGTATGCTATAGTAATGTCAACTGTCTTTTTGCTCCATCTTACCATCAAACAGGTACTGATGATTTTTTCAGTATCTTCAAAGACTTGTGTAGAATATATTACTATTTGCCATTCTTTCAAACTTTTGAGTCAAATTATTTATTTAAAGAACTTATTCCTTACATATTAAAAAATGTAATGATACCCAACTAATTCTGAATATGTAATATATTTTTTTGCATAGAAAAGCAGAATAGTAGTATAATGAACAAAGCAAACAGTAACTAATTTTAAGGGTTGAATTAATGGGTGAGGTAAATCTTCCAAAATAAAACGTTTTGTTGTTGAAATAATTTCAGTCTAATTTAATTGGATTAAACCAAGAAACTCATGTAATTTAAATAATTAAAATTGAAGAAAGAAAGAATAATTATAAATTTACTCCAATAAAAAAAAATCAGAAAAAGAAGTGCGCTCTCCACCTTTCCATTTTATATTTCAGGCAATCACGTCAACGACTTGTCTTTAATTTATTTATATTAACGCCCATTTGACGTAAAAGGAAGTTTAGACGAACTCATGATTTGAACCCCTCAGATGATGAGGACGACACCTGAGGTGGCTACAACCCTAAACGAAGTTCACTGGTATCACAAGCGGAAAGAGCGTTTGATCCCCATACTGCATTTAATGTGCAAGTGGGTCCCATGCCAGCGATGGATCTAGGTGCGATGGGCTTCAGACCTGACCTCCGCATCCCGAAGTCGGAACCTTCCTTAAGCCGCCCCGTCATGAACGACTTATCATCACAGACGACGACAGAGGCAAGCCTTATCTATCACGTTATACAATTTCTGACTGGAGCACATTGGCAGAACGGCTTTGTCAGTCACAGAGACGACGTGACAAGCAAGCCATACTGATACCGTCTAATTTGATTTAGGCACCGTTGGCTCCATGAACGACTTGACAGTCACAGACGACGGATAATATGTATACAGTTATACGAATTTCGATCAAATCACGATCTTTTTCTTTTTTGTGAGAGATGGATCCCAGAAATTTAAATTGCTTCAGAGTGCTTGTACATGCATCTAGTGAACACGAATACAATTCCATGAAATAAGTGTAATGATTTAAGTGTCTCTGTTGCTTCTAAGCTACCTCACCAAAGCAGTGATTTCGATTTTTAATTTCTTTATGCCAAATTAATGTGACATTTATCTCTGAAAACAAACTAAGGCATTCTCCTAAACTCTCATATGCTTCCACACATTGGCACTTTTCAGGCAAGCCTTCATCCGTGATAAGAATCGGGGGCTATCGGGTTAAGTCCCAGACCTAAGCCAGAAATCTTGATTTTATTTAAAATCACTACAATAGCTTCTTCTTAATTTCCCTTTCTTTAAAAAAAATAATAATAACGTGACAACATTGTTTTCTGGCTTGACAGGCTCGAAAATTTTCCTACTTTTCTAGTCATTCCAGATGTTTTTGTAGCGTTGACGCGGTCGAAGACATTTCTTGGCTAGTTACTTCATTGATTTTTAATGAATTATTAAAAGTATTGTAGTGTTTTTGATTATTCTTACTGTCAGGTGAGTAAAGACCGTAAAGTTAAAGTGTTTTAGTTTACATAAGCCATGAGATTTGAAATTCGTCGCGACGATAGAAAATTTTTATGCCCCCCTCCCCGACCGAAATCCTGCATTCGCCACTGACTTCATCGTATAATGAACAGAAGCGAGTATACATTTTGGAACATCACCTCTTCTTCTTTACCAATGTGGTCCAAAATTTGGCACTTACACACAATTTTAGTGTAAAGATTATATAGGAACACTCTTGCATATAGCTTTCTGCCTTTCTACGCTATCGTGTTTACATACACACCAATAGACAGATTAACAGACAATCAACTCTGTGGTGAATTTTGTCCAAAATTCGATGCACAACTGCAATTCTGATTAAAAAAAACCGTATGCCAAATTTCATCCATCTAGCTTGTGTGTGTGTTGTCTTTTTAAATTATTTGGTTCAAATACACAAAAATGAACATGACAGCATACGGTCAATCAAATGATAGATTTTGTCCAAAATTAAATACATATATACAATTCTGGTGATAAAACAATATGACATATTTCATCCATCTAGCTCAGAGGTTCCCAACCTGTGGTAAGCGTACCCCTGGTGGTAGGCGAAATTTTAATACGGTACGAGAGTTATTAATAGCGGAAACATAAGAAATTAAAATTGATACAGAATTTTGTTTCTCTAAGTAAACCCCTTAAGTCTCGCGCCCGTCATATTGACGTGCATCGCATTATCGCATTTTTAGGCTTTTAAACTGAAATTTAATCATTAAGTAGCTTTATAATTTGGCACAAAAATTACGTAGAATCCATAAGCATCTCAAGTATTCTATAATATAATTAGAATTCCGATGGCTAGTGGTCTTTGAAAAAGTTCGCCATTCGAGTTCTCTTCCATTTCTTCTATTTTAATTGTTTTTTCTTTTATATTCTAATTGTTTTCTTTTATTTATTTTAATTATTAGAGCACTGCTTTTTGTTGTTTAATTCCATAGTGAATTGTTGGTTAATTGTAGGACAGTATTGTTGATGCAATCTCTGAATGCTGCTGCGTTCGGCGCGGAAAAAGGTGTATTGCTATCGCTATTGTTTACTTCTTCTGTATATTTTCTTTTTTTGTATTCTATTATCTGTTTTTTTATTTTATTGGAAGTTGCTGCATATGCGCCATTCTGTCTAAAACATAAGTTTAATTAATTTTCAATATCTTTTGTTAAATTTTATTAATTGTAACTGTCAAGTATTCTGTGCCGTCTTAGATAAATTAAAACGAGAGCCCCTTTCCAAAACAGGAGGGGTCATCTTATAAGACAGCAGGAAAAAAAGCAATCCTTAATGGGTTAATACTTACTTTATAATAACTATACCACTTGAAGAGTTGATTAATATGGAGTGTAATTTTTAGCTATCCTTATAAGTTAATGCGAAATTATTACAATACTCATTTCATTTGTTTTGGCTTTGAACTAATGCTGATGTAAAAATACAATAAAATGTAAAATAAAAGTAATAAGTCCAGCAAATGTTATTAATTCGAATCATTTAACTCTTAAGCTAATCTAAACCCATAGATAAAACGTCTTTACATAGGCGGATGGTTGGTGTTGGAGACAGGACCTGACAGTAGGGGACACGCGACGAAATAAAAATTAATCAAGGGGTACGCGGGGAATAAAAATTGGGAACCCCTAATCTAGCTTGTTGTATTTTAGAATTATCGTATTCACATGCAAATGAACATACAACGAACGATTTTGTCCAAAAATTGACAGAGGACTACAATTGTTGTGTCAATATCGCATACCAAATTTCATCTTTGTAGCTCGTTGTGCTTTTGGGTTATCGTGTTCTCAGACAGAGCGACATAATTCCAAAATTAGTTTTTCTAGACACAGAGGTGTCTAATAGTGAAGATTCATAAAAATCTCTATCAAATTTTTTGACGATAACAATACTTTTTGCGTGCTAACTTCGTGTATGAGAAACCAGAATAGGAAGTTTGTAAAACTGGTTTACTCTTTTTTTTCCACCACTTTGCATTAATCATAAAATTGGGAATTATTTATTAAAAAAAGTTTTGCTTGGGAAATGACGATTAAAATGAATCATGATTCAATTTTCAAAATATTTTAACGAGAATAAATTTATTTGTAATCTAATCGTCTTAATTAATTCCAAGAATTTTAAATTTATGATATTTTTTTCAACAATAATTTTATCTTAACATACAAAAATTAACAGTGATTGCTTCACAAATGGAGAAGATGGGTTTTTATAAAAATAATTTTACTTAAAACGATACGGCTGAAATTGTTGTTCAATCAATTGTTTTAATTGACTATTGCAGAACCCATTCTCTCACACATTAATAATAGCCGAAAAGATAAATTAGACATTTCTAACGTTTTTATCGATATAGCTAATTTAATTAAGTGAAATTAAACTATATAGATTGATTACTGATAAAAAATTAAATTGGAATGAGAATTTTCCGTTATAAAAATTAATTAAAATAAATTGGGTCATAAATATCGCATTAAAATAAGATTAAATTAGACATTTAATATTTTGAAAAAAGGATAAATGATAATATTTGTAAAATATGATAAATCATGGTACATTAATCGCAATATTTAATTAACAGAATATTGCATCCTAAAATGTTTTGGATACACATTATTAAACTTGTACATTGATACGTATCTAAAAATACTAGTGATGTTCTTATGTCTAAGTAATTAACTAACATTATATTTATTCACTTTTCTAAGCATAATCATATTTAGAACCAGAGAGTTGAATTATAATTATTAACTGCGTTTTTAATCTGAACATCTACCATCATTGATTTTTTTTCATCTAACCTTTCATAATCCATTTTTCATAACAAATTTAGGATGTTTATTTTTCTATTTATAGATATATTAGAGCAGAAATGGTTATAAAAAAGGAGAATGAAATCTAAAATAAACCGATAATTTTAGAAACACCACTGTTTCGAAAGGTTTCTAGTAAATACAAGTTCTGTACAGATTATAAATAAATAAAAAATAAGAGCATGCATATTTTCATAAATAAATCATAATTATAAATGACGCTAAAATGATTATTAAAGCTCAACTTTCGAAATAAGCAAACAAAATATTAGATTCTCGAAAAACATCAAGGTCAAATTTCAATTCGTTTGCATTAAAAAAGAAAGTCATAAATGCTGCATTCAATTAAGTGTTCTCGTTTTTAATATAAGTTTTTATGATACCGGAAAAAAATGAAATACATGTATTTTCGCAAAATCTAGTATTTCCTAAAAAAAAAAGTTGGCCACAACTTGAGACAGCGAGTTCAGGAATTTTTGGTAACAAAATCCGTAATCCCCATATTTTGTATAAATTCTCACTCCAATATCTAATTTCTGTTTTTTTTTATAATAATTTTTAGCGTTTTTTCCATCTACGTCATTTGTTTCACAAATATATTAATTCTGAAACAACTCAGGAACTCCAGTCACCCTTAAAAAATCTACGAGACCACAATAACAACCAAATCATTGTCAATACGATGTCATTACCATCGTGTTCACATTCATGTCTAACAGTTAACTTCCATGAAACTAAAGAGTTTCTGTTTAAAATATGCACTCTTTATTCACAGAATATCAATTATTCGCTTTTAAAATTCAGTTCATGTCTAATCATATCAACTTCTTATAAAGACATCAGGATCACAATCAGAATCATTTAATGTCTTACATTGCTCACCCGAACAGATCTTTGTGTAATGTCACTTACTTATTGTTTCAAACAAGCTGAGACCGACTAAAAGTTTGAATTATTATTGTATTTCTTTTGCGTTATCATAAATAATAAACATTTGTACTAGATAATACTTCTACTTCTACTTGTCAGTCAATCAATCAATCAGTCTGTTACCTACACTCTGACACGACGGTCTGCTACAGGATCTCTCATACACCCAGTTAAGTAGTTTTTGGTATAATCTTAATGTATTTAAAAGTATTCTATGAATTTGATAAGAATTTAATATTAATAATAATTTTTGATGTTCTGCGTAAAAATATTGTGTAAAATAAGAAGTTTGTTTCGTTTTGTAGATCTGAACAAAGATGGAAACGTGTATCAAATTTCGCATAATATTATATAGTATTGTAAAATTTGTAAAAATGATGTTGTGTTCGAATTTCTGTTTTGATATTGGTACCATATTATTGAATAAATAAATATTATTTATTTATTCAACCATGTTATTTTCAATATTGTTTTCCAATATTGTACAATATTGTTTTCAAATTTATGCAAAACTGCTTCTCATATTGTATAATATTTCGGATTTTTATTTTTTATTTATACTTTTATGTTTAGACTTTGTTTTGGTAACTTTGTTCTTGATAATTGACTTGAAATTCTAATAAAAATGCTTTTTTTATTAGTGAAATAAGAAGTACAATTTTTTACTAAACTATTTTTTACTTTTTATTTTTTTAATTTATAAATCATTATTATAAATATTATTGAATCTTGAAATCAATTTCTTTTCACGAATTTATCACCAGATAGCGCCTCTGGTATGGGATTTAAATTTAATTATATTATTAGTTAACTGATGATTAAGTTCAGAAAATGATAAAATAATGTTTTTTAGAAATTTTCCAATTTAATTTCCAAGAAAAATTTAAATTTTTACATTTTAATAAACTATTAATTTTGTTTATCATTTTTTCTTTAATATTTTAATAATTTTTAGTTTTTTAAATACTTCTGAGTGTATTACTAGATTCCCTTAAAGTTTGTTAATAATGATGTTCAGTTAGCAATTTTAATAGTTATTGTGGAAAATTTTTATTTATACATTTGTTATATAATTATAACAAGATTAATCTACATATTGTGATAACTGCTGCTCTATATATAAAGAAGGAAAATTCTTTATAAGCAATTTTTCCAGAATTAAAGTAGGCAGTTCTTATTTTTTTATGTGAATTCTTTACTAATAAAGAAAAGACAATTCCTTGCATTTTATTTAAATCCGAAAAAAATTATTTATTTTAATCCGGAAAGGAAAAGAATTAGAAGCCGGATCTACTTAGCAGATCCGTTTTTGCTTGTTACGTAAAGTAAAAAAATGCATACATATAATATTATTTTTGTAGTTTTTTGTTAACTTGCATAATTTCTTTTTTAAGTAAGCTTTCATGCCAGATTTTTAAAGTTTTTAATTACAACAAATTGAAAACTTCATACCTATCCAACTAAAGAATCAGGGGTCCTGATTTTAGGTGCTGGCTATTGATGGTGTTCTATATTCTATTATTAAACCTTCGTTTAGATACTCATGCCAAATTTGGTTAGGGGAAGTTGGTGTACCTTGGACATAAGTGTACCTTGAACCTATGCCGATTTTAGCGCCATCTGTATAGATGTATAGAAAATGTTATATGTATTTTGTACACTTGCCACCAGAGGTCCCAGTGTACCTGAACTTATTTGTCAAGGTGCTCATTTGAATGAATGAATCCTGAAAAAGGAAATTGACCCATCAAAAGTAATTTTTTTCCTGTTGAATTTTGTGTTAATAATTCCTAAACATACATAAATTACTTTATAGTAAAATGCCTAACTTATAAAGCACAGTTTTAGCTATAATAACATGTGTTAGAAATTATGTTAAGTCTAACCTCAATTTAGTAGTTAGCCATTTTCCATGAAATGGCCAAGTGGTGTACCTTGGACCATGCCCAAGTGGTGTACCTTGGTGCATGACCACTACATGGTCTACCACTTATGTTGTGGAAAAATGTGATGAAATGTGGAAGTTACCACATCCCGTGTTGACTGGAGGATCTGAAAGGCAGCTTCGGAAATTAACATTTGGAATTGACTTGTCTAATTACAATGTTGGTTAAGCCTACTCATAGGAATGAAACTGTTGCTGTAATAATTTTATATTCGGTCTAATCTAAGACCTCATTAAGTAAAAGTGCTCATTAACATTTTTCTGTAGCTAAAATACCAATAAATGTTTATGTTCAAACTATTCGGTTAGATTTTTTAAATCTAGAAATAGCTATTCCAAGGTACACTACCCATGGTGTACCTTGGTCCTATTTGCACTTTTTTTTAAATTGTAAATAATGCACTGAAATACTTTTTAAAAATCTACAAAAAATATATGTTATGTATAAAGGCCTAAAATATGAAAGAAAATTGTTTTTTTACATTTCTTTTAGTAATTATCCAATAAAAAATCAAAAAGTAAAAATGGGACCTAGGTACACCACCTTCCTCTAATCCATTTTCTGTCTTTTTATTCTACTTTTGGCACTTGGATTTTTTTTTAGAAAATACTGATATACATTCTCAATTCTCATTAGGATTAATTAGTATAGTTAGAAAAGGGAAATTATGAAAACCGGATGACGAATGAATGATCTTACCTAATCATCTATATATTTAAAATAATTGGTAAAACCAGAGTGCCAGTTCTCCAGCCCTAATCACTGGACCTATTTCGACAATTTTTGTTTCATATGGAAGCTTATGATCCCTAGATATGCAATCAACGGTCGCTTTCGCCCCTTCGCCCGTCATTTCCTAGAAAAATAGAAAGAACACTACTCCGCTATACATTCTCTATGGGGAAAAAACATGAGACAGTTCCCCAGCTACAACCACTGGAACAATTCCTACAATGTTTATTTTATATGGAAGCTTATGACCCCTAGATATGCCATCAATGGTCGCTTTCCCCCAATCGCCCTTCATTTCCGAGGAAAATAGAAAGAACACTACTCCACTGTACATTCTCTATGGGGAAAAAATATGAGACAGTTCCCCAGCTACAACCACTGGACCGAATTCGACAATTTTGATTTTATATGGAAGCTTATGACCCCTAGATATGTCAGCAAGGGTCGCTTGCGTCCCAGCTGTCGCCATTTTCAAGTTATATTTGAAAATAAAACCGTGACAGTGTCTTTCATCCTCTCCTACCGCCACTCCGCCAATTTATTTTGTCAAGTTGCAAACATAGTCACGGTCTATTAATATTACCGCCGAGCAGCTGGTCGCCGAAGGCGACTAGTAGAATACATTTTATATCCATGAGATACATTGCGGCCATTTTAGTAATGAAAATAATATTGTAAGCCATGAAATTAATATTTTAAAACCTGTAACTAACGGATAGAGGGCTGATTAAAAGCAAGGCTCAGTAGTCACACATCGATGGGTCAGGAAGTACAGATTTTTAAATATTTATCTCATTTTTATCCTTCATACTTTATTATATTCTTTTAATTAGTACTAAATTAGCACTCTTTTTGAGTTTGTAATGCATTAAATTTTGTTTTGAAAGTGGTAGTTTTTTTTATACGCAAAATTAATTTTGCAAACAAAGTGCCAATTACATTTAATTTCATGCAACGAATCCTTAACTTATTTCGATAATTTTCATGTTCGCGTGTTTAAAGTATAAAAATAAAATTCCTGAATTCAAAGAGTCTTAAATACCAATAAACTTTAATTAATTATAAAGATGAAATAATATAAAAAGTAATTTTCGCAAAAATGTAGTGAATGTGAGAATAAGTATTGAATGCAAGATTGATTAATTATTAAAATTTACAGTGTAATCGTAACTTTTCTCAAATTTATTGTTTAAAAGTATTATATTGTTATGTAATTATATTGTTATGTAATTATATTGTTTAATATTGTAGTATGTAATTATATTGTTTAAAAGTATTCAAAACTATATTATTTTATAAAGATGGTTAAAAAAACTGAAATGTAAATGTGCTTATATCAATGGCGACTCGTCCATTAGCGCTGCAGAGCTGAAGTCCCCTGCAATTATTTTAAAAGCTTATATTTTCATTTTTTTACTAATTGCCTTACTTTTCCACTTTGAGAGTTCATTGATCAACGAAAATGCCAAAAAAGTAATAAAAAATGGGAAAAGAAGATGGAAAATCCATCAAGAATTAAGAGAGACAGACCAGAGCTGCATAGAGTCTTCCCACTCCTAAGGACCAAAATTTGCGCACTGAGCAACGTGGAGCTCTCAGTCGGTGAAAACAACCTTTTTTCTGTTTGAAGTTAGATACACTCGAGCTGCGATTTTCACAGCTCTCGTTTGCCGCGGCTTCCACTTTTGCCTTCCTCATTTGGTCCGGTCATTAAGTCATTTGGTAGCCCAGTCATTAAGTAATTTTTTAAATCAAATTCTGGAGGAGTTGTAATTTTTTCTCCTTTATGTATTTTGGGGTGCTGATTGCGAATCTGAGATTTGCCACCGAAAATTTTTGTTGAAATTTTTGTTATATCTAAAAACATGAAAAAATATTTTCCCAGTTTTAGCTTATAACTCAAAAACCATCAATTTTTAGTTTATCTTCATTATATACCAAAATAATCAGCATAAAATTTCCTAGAACTGAGGTCTGTACACCTTTTTCGGCACTACTTGTTTCTGAGCTGACGAGCCGCCATTGACTTATATGTAATGTTTCGCTGGGCCCCCAAGAAATGTAGAGCCTGGGACACTCAGTAAGCTTAATTTGTTCATGAAAGGAAAATTAAGTAATACAGAGTTTACAATATTACTTTCAACATACTGTGCGGCGTGATTAAACTTTGAATTTACAGTTCTGTATTTTCTGTGTTGTGTAATATTCATCTCCTTAAAGTAAAACTGTTTCAGTGCATTTTTAAAAAATATCATCTCAAGTTAGGTGGATTAATTGTGGAGTCAGTTTCATCTCACCTAACGTGAGTTTCTCGAATTTAATTTTTATTTACTGTGCGGCGTAATTAAACTTAGAATTTACAGTATTGTATTTGCTGTGTTGTGTAATATTTACCTCCTTAAAGCAAAACTATTTCAGTGGATTTTTTTAAAAATAACTTCTCAAGTTAGGTGGATTAATTGTGGAGTCAGTTTCAGCTCACCTAACGTGGGTCTCTCCAATTTCAATTTGAAATCCGTTTCGCAACATGAAGAACAATTCTTCTGCTGTTTGAAAAAATTGATTATTTTTTGTTTTATAAATTTTTTCTTTTGTATTAGGTTCTACTTAAAACGTGCAGGATCCTGCTCTAATTTGGACATCATTCACCATAAGGCTAAGCATTATTCACCATAAGGCTGGACATCATTCACTATAATTCTGTTCTACTCCATTTGGACCAACAACCGGTTTGTTTTCCACCATCAGAATTTTAGATGTGTATCAAAATTTGGACCAAATCCTTTGAAAGGCTTATTGCTTGTCGGTTTGTCTATTAGCGTTTATGCTAAACGAAATAACTCAAAAATGCAACAAGCTATATAAATGAAATTTTTATGTAGTATTTACACTAAAATTGCATATATATATATCAAATTTTGGACGAAATCTATGAAACCAAAGTCTGCCCGTTCCTCCTTTTGCTTGTGAACAGGATAGCTCGAAAACGCAATAAGTTAGATTAGTGAAATTTGAAATTTTATCATCAGAATTTTAAATGTGTATCAAAATTTGGACCAAATCCTTTGAAGGGCTTATTGCCTTTCGGTTTGTCTATTAGTGTTTATGCTAAACGAAATAACTCAAAAATGCAACAAGCCATATAAATGAAATTTGGTGTGTGATTTTGAGACCATAATTCTAGATTTGTGTCAAATTTTGGTCACAATCAAGCCCCGACCGAAGCCGCACGGTACAAAAAGCAGTCGGCCGCCACAAGACGGCCCACACAACACTATAAACACAGGCGACAATTGTCGTTGATGGTGATTAGACCGCCGACTCTCCAAACCACTAGTCAGTGCGTGTTTGGTTGGGTACAAAACACAAATCAACAATTTGTACATAAATATAAGCCAAATAAAGCACAAATGCATTTACAACAAGTGGTTAGATATTGTCCTGTTCCTCAATTAACGATAATAACCTTTTTTCAACCATTTTTTCTGCTCACTTTGCACACTTGGATTTGCATAAATTTAACCACATTCCAATTTCAACAATTTAATGAGCAATTTCTCTTATTTTATTCCATAATTTACATTTAATTACCATGTGTTCCACTTATTCGATTTCTTGGCCGCAACGGCGCATTGGATTTTTCCGAAAAAATCTACTTTGGTATTCACCAAAAACATGATGTCCGGATATATTTTTGATTTAAAAAGAAGTTACCCATCAATCTTTCAAAATTTACCTGGCTAAAAACATTTCGATCCAAGTCCCTTTTTGGGAAGAATCCCATCTTTCTTGCCATTTCATCAGTATTTGTTCCTTCACATCGTTTCTCATCTGGACTCAAGATCTATTAAATTTAAAATTGATGGTGTCTCTTGCGGTGGCCTCTTTGGCAAGTTCGTCAGCTCGTTCGTTTCCGAATTTGCCCTGGTGTGCCCTTGCCCATCACTATTCGATGTTATTATTCACGTTTTCTTTGATAACATTTATTATCTGTCTTCTTTCCCCCAATGAATTAAGAGCTATCAGGGCCGAGCAAGGATCTGAAATAATTCTGATTTACCTTAATTTCTTTTCATGAGAGTAAGAAATGGCCGAAGCTCCTTCATTCAGTCTAAATTTCTTATTTTAAGTCTCAACACCAACCAAAAAGTAAACAAATGCTGCACTCACATTTTGATCAATTTTTGACCCGTCCGTAAATATGTTATTACCCTTTGTGGATAGTCGTAAAATTGCCATTTTACCCTCTTCACTTCCCATGGGAGAAACCTACTCTGATAATCAAAATTCCAAAGACCTTCAGTTTCCTTTTTAATCTTGCGAAGTGGAACTTCATCAAGAGTATATCTCTCGATAGAGACCCTAATGTTCAATGGGGGACATCCTGCTAAAACCAGAAATGCCTCATTTGATACAGTTTTGGTTATTCCTAGCAGAGGAATTCTCTGTATCTGAATAAGACTTTTATTTAATTTAACAATATTTCTATACTAAATTTGCACTCCATACAGAATGATTTTCTTTTGTAACAGACATATATATCTATTTCACGATTTCTGGGCTAAGACCCCAAGTAGCTTAGGCAATTGTACCCATTTTTTTATTAAAATTAATAATCTTATCATGGGATTCCTTTAAATGGGGCATAAAGGAAAAGTTTGGGTCGAGGTAAAATTCGAGATGCCTCAGGACCTGGTGTAACCCAATATTTCATTATACAGTTCGATTGCCGGAAGATCAGCAATTGTTTTTCCACATTTAAACATAGTGTATTTACATTTAGTAATACTAAAACGTAACTTAAAACGACTTGCCGTTGATTCCATAATAGCCATAATTGGTCGAGCCTTGTTGGCAAAATGACAGGAGGCAGTTCCCTTCATCAAAATCGCTATATCGTCGGCATATACCTGAATCTTCATATCTTCACATTTGACAAACTTTTTGGAAGCCTACACGGGCAATTCATAAATTACTAACAACCACAAGGCCGCCAGAACTAGAGCCCTGTGGGACCCCCTGGTTATACTCCCAGGTGCCAACCTCTGTCAGTAATACCGTTCGATCTGTCAGAAAAATTTTCAATCTATATAAAGGAAGAATTAAACAATGCATAACTTTGGTTTCAAAAACCAGAGACTACCACTTTTGGACGATTTTACTACGGAAAGGGGTGACAGGTAGGGAGTAAGATGAGCGCTTTTCCGGAGTTCTTTCTTAGGTCATGGCTTTCGTTAGATTAGGCGTATTATTTAGTTAGTTTTAACAGCAAATCAATCAATAAAAATAAAATGTTTCTATATACTGCTAAGAAAAATGTAAACATCTTCCCCTCCATTTTCACTTCACCCCTATTTTGGTGAAATCAACTCCTCTTGGCGCATGCGTAAAAGCGCGGAGGGTTTCCATATCTGGGAATGATCAGTGCTAGAATTTGTTTCACCATGGTACGTAGCTTAACATAAAATGTGCCGTAATGCGTTAAGTATACAAGAATATTCGAGGGCAGAACATTCCTGTGGATTCTATGAAAGAACAGAATTATGAGGAAAATTTTAATAATAAATTTCAGTTGTGCAATCCTAATTATGTTTTGAGTTTAGAAATTATTCTTTCATAATTTTTTCCTTTCGACTAATTCATATCCATAATTTTGTGTTTTTTTTATTTTTCTTTTCTAGTATAGCCATGAGAGCCGAAAGCCTAGTAAAAGTTGAAATGGAAAATGGAATAATCTGGTTTGGAAAACGTAAAGCTGAGTTGGAGAAAGAAAGGGTAAAGAAACCCATGCCTGCATCTCCAAATACAAAATGTGTCGTTCGATACGGTAGTGAAATTTATGCGAAAGAATTTTCAAAATATTTGAACAAATTTACAAACGAACAAGCTAAGAGGAAGATTTTGGATAAACTCTACGAGAAAGGTATATGTGATGAGTTGCGAGCATTGAACGTAAACGGGGAATATGTTATCAACAAAAAACTAGTCAAATTTATTATGAAAAATATTAGAAACATCAGTAAGAACTTGGATTACAACTGGAAAACCGTAGAAGAAGCTATCCTGAAAGCGGAAAATTCATTTTTGAAGAGACGTAAAATGCTTAGAGAAATCATGATGCTTAGACGACAGAGGGAACCTTCTCGAACAAAACGGTTCTCCGGATAAAAGCGTATTTTTTTCTTCTTTTTTGAATTTCCTTTTTTTATGAAATTAAAAATAAATCCGATTCTATTGTAACTTACTAGTTTTTAGTCCACGAGTTCCAGCCATCCCAGTCAATATTTTGATACCATACCCTTCCAATTTAATAAATCGCCGTCAGATTCATATGGCTACTATTTTGGCGCTAAATTCCAATTGGTTCTGTCTTTTGAACTCAATGTATCGAATTCCTCGTTCTTTTAAATGCCAGTTCTTTTCTTCTACGAGTTTGTTTAAGCGAATAGTGAAATTTGAGAGTTGTCCATTATCTACTGAACAAAAAAAAACTTATTCGTTGATTGTACGGACCAGATATGCCCAAGAAAAAATAAGCAAAACTTTGGATAGGGCTATTACAAAATTTCAATGTATCGTCGAATTTTTTCTTTTATTTATTTTTGATATCACCAGACTCACCTATTAAATTTTCGTTGTCATCCTGTGTCCAAATTTTTAACAATCAGAACACATATTTTAGCATTTAAAATGTTTGTTTCTTCTACTGTTAAGACTTGAGGTTACTTTCAAAGTACATTGGAACTTAGCTAATTCGAATTTTCTCTTGCCCCTTGAATGTCCTATTATCATAATATTAAAGTTATTCTTTAGTTCGAATTTATTTTGGTAAATTCGAAGTCAAAATTTAAAAAATGCAAAAAACTGTTTTCATTTCTGAAATGCTTTTGTTAATTATATATGTCCATACCTTCTGCCCATCGCGTCTGTTTCATTTTACGTGGCAATGTATTTAAAAAAAAGCAAAACATTTTTTCACTTTAAAAAAAATTGAATACCTTAGATGTTAATTGTTCTCTATTTTGTTTTATTGCATAATTATTGTTTTCAAAGTATTTACAGTTTATTGATTACAGTCACTGTCTGTCAGACACGAGAGCTCTGCTCGCCAAATTGTCTCTTTGACGGCGGTTGTTATAGCAATTGGTTTTATTTCATTCTTTGCGTCGGTAGCTAGTTGATCATTCGTCTTTTCCGTTTTGCCGCAGTTATACTTTCCTTCCATTTGAGCTAAGTGCGCCAATGTAACAAACTTAAATGTACGTCTACAGACTCAAAATGGATTCCTCCTACTATAACCTGTTTCTATATCCAATGCTGCTAACTAGAAAACTTGGCAAATGGAGTTCTCGTGGCGGGCACAGTACTTATTTATTGAAATTATTATTTTTTAAAAAAATAAAAGCTGTTACATTTTTAAAAATTTACTCTTGATCAAAATTATTCACTTTTTATTTTATAATGTATTTTTTATTAAAACTATTAAATGGCAAAAATAAACCTTTATTGCCTTTTGCATCTTGAAAAAACATCCATTTCTCGCGCTGTGCTTATTTTTAGATCCAGTTTTTCTTAATTTGAATTTTTAGATTAATGGTCTCTCGCCAAATGTGGCGACATCGCGCCAGCCATCCCAAAACTCGTCAAATATTCGCCATCTTGGACGGTGATAAGAATCGGTCAAGTGTCGTTTTAAGCTTGCAAGAAATATCCATGATTTCCAGAATTAGCGAGAAATCGCCGCAAAAAATTCAACTTTGGCGACCGCACCATGGTCTTAAGTCTAGCCATCAACTGAATTTGGTCAGTCATAACTAATTTTATTAATTGTGTGCATTTCGTAATTTGTAAATTTTTTAATCGTAGTGAAAATAATTATTAAGTTTTAAAATCATGTTGGTGCTGAACTATTTTGAGAAACCCTACAGTGTTCTAGGAAACATCTACTGGATTTGCTTATTGTCAATACTAATTTTAAAACTAGCGTGAATGCTTTAATTTGTAAACTATGTAATTATACTGAAAATAGTAATTCAATTTCGAAATCATATTGGTGCTCGATTATTTTGATAAACTTTACACTGTGCTGGGTTTCATCAACTGGGTTTGATTATAGTCATACTAACTTTAATATGTGTGTGAATCTCATAATTTGTAAACTATCTATTTCAGACATTCACCTTTCTTTTCTCATATGTTAAAATGTTAGTGAAAATTTTCAAAAGTGATATTTCACGATAATGAAAATTAAAAAAGTTTTCTTTATATTATCTGCAAAATAATATTGCCTGATAAAATAGCGGATGCTCTAGATAAGTTATAGCGAATTACAGTATTGTATTCTTTTTGGACCCTATTTGTTCAATATACTCTCATATAATTGGTAATTGAAATGTGTAAATCGGAGTAATACATTTCTCAACTGTTTTTGTTCTCCAATAACGCAACTGAGAATCATTTCTTACTGTTTATATTCTTCTTTTATTTGAAAATTAAGAAAAAAACTATTACCTTCTTAACAAACATATTATTATCTTTTATAGCAAATATATAAAAATAGTACTGAAAATATGGATACTGAAAACAAATTACTACGCTCTTTGTATGCTATTTTTGTACAAAATTTCTTCAATATTCTCTTATACACTGGCAATTGAAATTTATAACTCGGAGTTAATACATTTCTCAACCGTTTTGTTCCCCGACGGCGCAGTTCAGAGTCGTTCCTGTATTGTTTATATTTCGTTCATATGAAAATTAAGAAAAAAAGAATGTTTATAATAGTTTCTCAAGAAACATATTGTTTATCTATTAAGACGGATATATAAAATTAAGAGTTGTTATGTGTGCTTTTTAAGATATATTTATACGAAGTTTGTTCAGTATCCACTCATACACTCGCTCATGCAATGTATACATCACAGTAGTCATGTTTCTCAGCTGTTTTGTATTCTAACAAACTGTAAAAAAAATCAGACCTGGACAGTTTTTATTCTTCATTCATTTGAAAACCAGAAAAGAAATATTTTTTTTTTTACTTTATGTAATATTTGTTCGTTTGTTTATTGATAAGACGCATGTTAAAAAGCAGTGAGAGTAAATAACTTTGCTCGTTGTAAGATGTGTTTACAAAATATTTGTTCAATATCTACTCGCACACCGGCACGTGCAATGCACGTGTAGATGTAAGCTTATTTCTCAACTGTTTTGTATGCTAACAGCCAGTGAAAAATTTTTTTAGGAAAATTTTTATTTTTCATTCATTTGAAAATTAGGAAAGAAAACCTTGTTTATATTATTTGCATAATTTTTCTGTTGTTCACTGATTAAGACGGATTATGAAAATCAGTGAAATTAATTAAGTATCCTCTTTGTAAGATACGTTTGTATCACATTGGCTTGACATTTAGGCTTAAGCTCCAATGTGTAAGCTATATATATCAGAGTTACCATTTTTCTAAACTGTTTACCTCTGTTTCAAAACAGTTGAAATCTTGACACAACTGTTTTTTTTTGTAAACACATTCATGTAATATGATGTTGCATATGTATGTATAAACTTTTTAAAATGTATGTTTACATGTCAATATACAGAAATATGGTAAAATGTGAATATTTTTGATAATGTTTTATTTGACATATGTAAACTGTTATTTAAGGGAAAAAGACAAAGCATTTTGAAATTACTATTTATATTGTTCTCATGGTGTAAGCTGTTACAGTGGTGAGGCTTAAAAGTTATTTGTAATGAAACTGAAATATTAATATCCAATAAAAAAAAATTTCTCTTTTATTTCTTCTAAAATAGAGGCTCTGAGAAGTAATAATTTTCAAAACAAGCATTATGTGTTTTTTTGTACTGTTCAGCAACGGATTCCGAGACTACCACTTTTGGACGATTTTACACCAGAAAGGGATGTCAGGCAATGAGTC
>BGPR01029613.1:4795-19173 GCA_013235015.1 Araneus ventricosus | reverse complement strand
AGTTATTTAATTTTAAAATGAGGGAGTCCTTTGTTGGACACCCTGTACATTTCGCATATTAACACTCAAAACAGAACTCTTAAAATGCACATTTGTTTGCTCTCGATTTCCAAAACCATAACGTCTCGAAAGGGGTTTAAAAATGAAAAAGATATTAGTTATCACAATATACCTTTATTTTCGGTGTTCAAAGTGCTCTCCGTCATCTACAATACAGATTTAAACCCTTGTTTGAATTTCACTTTGCACACGTTTTAGAAAGCAGTTGGTGCACTAGCAACAGTAAGACGTCATCGAAAGTCCTGCAATGTTAGCGGAAAGGTCCATACACCTACTGATTGAGTTATTTCTACAGGAAAAAGCATAAATGGGCCATTTTGTGCCCAAAAAACATTTTCTCCTTTTGTCCATGTCTTGAGTCATCACAATTTAGGAAAATGCAAACAAACATATGTGCATTTTAAGCGTTCTGTTCTTCGTATTATTACGTACAAGGTATCGTTTCGTACTAAACCGAGAGTGCTCTACAACTTTCTAATTGATTTTTCTCATATCGTTCACCGTTTGCGAGATATGACTGCTAATTCCAAAATTTGCCGATAGATGGCGTTGTAAATTGTCTCATAGAGTAGCGCATAGCCTTTTTGCTATACCTAGACACCAACTTCATGGCCTAAGCTGTCACCGTTTAGAAGTCAAGGGGTGTAACGGATATAAGTGGGAACCCTGTATAATTTTTCTTTAAAATTTGTCATTGTTAGAAAACGAACTATCAATAGATGATTAAACCACTAACATAATTTCTAGAAGAATAATACTTACTTTTCATGCTCATGGCATTTGCATAAGTTAATTCCTCAAAATCAAAAATTACCGTATACATGGGCTTTCCAAGCTAAGAAACAAATAGAATGGCTAACGTGACGTATCTAGAAATTATAATTAGAGCAAAGGAATAAAATTTGAATATGAAATAAATCTTTCATTGCAATACTCTCCTTTCCTATGACCAATAATCTTGCTGAAATTGATTTGATATCCGCAGCTTTATTTTAAATCTCTTGTGCGGGTCTTATAATTCACTATATATTTGTATTGATAAAAAATATGAAAGAAACATTGTATAAATAAAATTTCAATCTACATGGTTGTTATATTAAGTTCTCCTATTCAGAAAGATCTAGAGCGATTCTATGGCTCCAATGGCTCCAAACGAAACAAAATTTCAGTAGAATGTAATACAAGTAATGCGCTTTATGGAAACCAGAGTAAAAATAAATAAATAAGAAATTATAAGAGAAAAGTAATAAATAAAAAGAAAAATATATATATAACTATTTTAGAAACAGAGAGAACTTCAAATAATAAACAGAATAATAACGAAAAGGATGCGCTTTCAACAGGGAAATCCCATACGAGCGTGGAAAAATTTTTTTAGGTGTTTTCTACACAAACTTAAGTCTAAATGCTCAAAAAGTTTGCTTTCCTGGAACATCGAAAAAACAAAGAAAAAATTAACGCGTATGGAAAAAAAACAACAAAAACAATATCAGAAAAAACAAATATTAAAAGGAAATCACACATCTACAACAAAAATGAAGAAAAAATTTTCAAAACTCACCCGAAAAAAACCTGATTGTTTTTTGCCTGCTTTGTATATTATTGAGTTCGTTGTTTGACTTTTTTTGTATATTATTGAGATCGTTTTTTGTGTGTTTTGTATATTATTGAGATCGTTTTTCGACTATTTTGTATATTATTGAGATCGTTTTTTGACTGATTTGTATATTATTGAGATCGTTTTTTGACTGTTTTGTATATTATTGAGATCGTTTTTGACTGTTTTGTATATTATTGAATTCAATATTTGTTTTTCACTTTGTTTCATTTTGTAAGTGTTTGATCTTTGTGCTCGTTTTTTGACCGATTTCTATACAGGGTGATTGAAGAAAGTGGCCAAATTTTAAGAGATAGTCAGACACATGATAAGCTTGCAGAATCGCATAGGAACATGGGTCTGCAAATGCCATCTGGAGGTTGCAGATGGCATTACGAAATAATATAGAACTGGACAAAAGGCCGATACCGATATCTTTATGAATATTAATGGTACTGAATTGGAATTCTTATACAATTTGCGCTATATGTATGGCTCTGAAGTTGTGAAAGAAAAATTGCGCTACCTTTCGCACATGCACAGTAAAAAAATTCTTTACTACAAATGCAAATATCTTCTTTACTTTTCAAGGTATTTACACAACATTTTGTTACAATGATTCTCTAATATTTTTCACGTACTCTGTAAGCATCATACATTTCCAAGGAAAGCTCTGCAAGATATAGGCAAAACACATGTGGAAAAATTTGAGATTTAAAAAAAGCCTTTATATCTCCCCACATATTCATGATATTTTTACTAAAATTCATGTAAACACTGCGCACATCACACACAAATATCGATAAAAGTTGGAAACCATTATCATCTTTCTGTGAAGTGGGGTGAGCCAAAATCCTTCTTCGAGTTCATCAATTTTTGAACTGTCCCTTGATTGCCCTCGTGACCGAAACTTTAATGTAAATTGTGAGTAAAAACCTATTCTTTATATCTTGGAATTCATCCAGTCTTTCAAGTAATATTCGGAAAAACTCGAAACTTGCTTCCGTGTGCCTCACCTAGTCTTAAAGTATGGTCAGGCACAAACGAGTGCATCCGGCTGCTTCACAGAAAGATGATAATGCATATTTTTTCGAATATCTCCCGAAAGGCTGAATAAGCCTTACTCGAACTTCGAGCTTATAAAGAATAAGTTTTAATTCACAATTTACATCAAAGATTCGGTCAAGAGGGCATTCAAGGGACAGTCCAAATATTGATGAACTCGAAGAAGGATTTTCACTTACATCGCTTCACAGAAAGCTGATAAAGGTTTTCAACTTTTATCAATATTTTTGTGTGATATGCGCAAAATTTACATCAATTTTTGTAAAAATGGCATCGATATTCGGAAAGATATAAAGGTTTTTAAAAAAAATCCCAAATTTTTCTGCATGATTTTTGCTTATAACTTGCAGAGTTTTCCTTAGAAATGTATGATACTTAGAGAGGACGTGGCAATATATTAGAAAAAAATGTATCAAAATTTTACGTAAATATACGTTGAGTAGTAAAGGAGACATTAGAATTTGTAATAAATAGTTTTTTACTAGCATGCGCCACAGGAAGCGTATTTTTTCTTTCACAACTTCAGAGCCATATATATATCGCAACTTGACTAAAAATTCCATTTCAATACTATTAATAATCAGAAGGAAATCGGCCTTTTGTCCAGCGCTGTTTCATTTTTAATGTCATCTGCTACCTACAGATGGCGTTTCCGCACCCATTTTCCTATGCGATTCTGCAAGCTTATCATGTGCCGCATTTTTTTAATCACCCTGTATATATATAGAAATCCGTCAGAAAACGATCTTAATAATATACAAAAGTCAGAAAACGATCTCATATATATATTAACAAAAGAAAACTTTAAAACCATTTCATAAAAAGAAAAAATAACAAAATAACAAAACAGAACATAACGCTAACGTCCGGGACGCTTCATCAGCAGGGAAGTCCCGAACGAGCGTATACTTATTATCGGTGTTTTCTAACGCAATCTCTAGCAATAATGCTAAAAAGAGTTTGTTTCCCCGGAACACCCAACAAAAAACAATATTTTTAAACAAAGAAATATGAAGCAAAAAGTTCATGTCTATTGAAATAAAATACATGAAACCAAACTTTAAAACCAATAATATAAAAGAAAAATGAAGAAAAAACATGCCAATATTCACCTAAAAATCCATAAATGGATAAATAAGACAGGAGTGGGATTTAGATGCAAAAGCATGCTGCATTGCGTATATAAATGTCTTTTATCTTTATTTCTGTATTTGTTTATTATTGTATATATATATATGTATATGGCGCTCCTATCTAAGGAAATTTTGCATGTTTAAAAATATTTTTACCGAACAAAAATTGAATAGTTCATTTGAGTTTCTTTTTTTTAGTTGTCCTAAAAACGCTGTCTAAATTCATTTCTAATTTTGTTCCTTCAAAAAACCGTTCTCAAGGAGGATTTTTTTTTTCTGTTTTTCCAGAGCGCATCACTTGCACCACATCCAAGGGAAATTTTAAAATAAAAAAATCAGATAAACTACTGATTTTTGCTTTAGAAACAAAGAAATATGCAATAGTGGCATTAGGTAATGGAGCAACGTCACTTTTGATAAAAGATTTAAATTTTTTCTTTTCTTTTTTTATTGGTTTCCTCAGAGCGTATCGCCTTTAGTAAATACTAGTGAAATTGTGTTTCGTTGTAATCAAAGAACTGGCGCTAATGCCTTCTGAATAGGTGTACTTTATTTATAACAACGTTGCATATTTTTATTTGGATCCATACTCGCATGTCCTCATGAATGTTACATATATAGATATACGTCTTATCTCCTATTAAATTTATGAATGCATAGATAATATATTCCTGTGGAAATGCTTTTGAAATATTTTTTTCAGAATCGTTCCTGCGCATCTTTTGAATTGTCCAGTTACAAATTTTCAACTCAATAAGCATTTTAGTAACAATTACAGATTGCTCATAATTGGCGAGCTTGTACAACTAATAAATTATAAACATTTTACATATATAAAATAATATTGATTTCCTGAATATACCCTTTAATATAATTAATTAGATATTTGTGAGAGAGTCAAGCGTATTGTTTTCGCACGATATTTATTGTTAAGAATATGTTAAATTATGAAAATGGAAAGAATACCATACATTTCTTCCTTTCTTGATCAACATGTCCTTATCTCGTTCTATAATATAAGCAAAATATTTCGCCATCTCTTTCTTCTTTACCAAATTCCATAGAACTAAAAATAGTGCAAATTGCTATAAAACACACATCAAGCTATACGAAACGAAGGTAGAACAAGTATGTCAAACAGCATTGTCTTATTCAACAGTTTTAAAATACATAAAAATACAAAACATTTTATATGAGCAGAGAAACAAAGCAACTTAATTTGAAAAAACTGCTGTAAAAGAATAAAAGAACCCAGGAAAAAAGAAATTGTCACTGGCCATCTGCTGGCATGGATTCAAAAAAAGGGAACTTTTCCTGTAAAAAAACTTGAATTTCGTCGAAAAAATTTCTTGTGACCCGAAAGATCCCAAACTTCCCAAGAGAAGAGAAAGTCATAGGAAGGACTGGCAACAAAACCTTTTTACACATTAAAACAAATACGCCAATAAAATTTAGTTTAAAAAAGGATTTAATAATAAAAATCTTTAGCCATTGAGCATTAAAATGCCGTCATAATAACAAAGCATTAATAAAAAAAAAGGATCGAACTTACCTTCAGACAACAGAGAAAAAAATGGCACTCACAAATTAAAACCAACAATTTCCCGCCCAAATTATCAAAACTTTCCTCATCCTCCAATTTGCCCAGAATGGCTAATTGTCTTAGACTCCTGTGTCATCTATTAATCGAAAATGAAGACAGAGGGAGAAAGATAACCGAGAGAAACTTCATAGCGAACACAACGAAATTTCTCCTTAAAAGCCAAACAACCTTTATAAATCAATCCTTCTATGTTGCAATAATTAAAAGGAAAATCGTAATTATAAAGATTTTTTAGAAAATTATTAGTAGCCACTAAATATTGAGTCCTATTTTTTCAAATTACTAAAGGACTTGCTCGGCTTATATGACAAAAGTGTTGATTTTGATTTCATTGCTAAAAATTTATGTTGCTACCATTCGAATCTGGATTCCAGAATCTTCAAAAACCTAATTTATAATCAATGTAGCAGAATTAAAAAAACTGCAATAATAGGACTCAATATTTAGTGGCTACTTATAATTTTTAAAAAAATCTTTATAATAACGATTTCTTTTTTAATTATTAAAACATGGAAGAATTATTTTGTGAAGGTTACTTATTTTATTATTATTACAGAAAAACATTTCATATTTTACAAAATAAAGCAGAAAAGCTAACTCTAGCAGAGGCCCTCTCAATTTTTGTGGAAGCCGGTTTAACAAGACATCAATTCGAAATAGCACGATCAGGTTCTGAGTCAATATATGCCTGCAACTCCTTAATACAATAGGCCCAAATAAGAATGTTATCCCATCAAAAATAGTCATCAAGTTACACAAACTTCTATTGAAATTAATCTCCAAGATCTTGGTTGACAACCTGCTGTACGACTTGCTGAATATTTGAAGGATGATATATTAAAAATATATTGATATTATTAATAGACTGTTATTGACCTCCGACACCTTTTTGTCTTCTAGACAAATGAGAAAAGAATGTACTATAAACCTTTCTTCTAAAAAAGACCCTAGAGATTCCTCTACCCAGACAAGTAGCGATGAGGATTCTAAAGAAGAAGAAATTAGAGAAGAAGAAGAGGCCATCAGTGAAGAAGAAGAGGCCATCAGTGAAGAAGAAGAGGCCATCAATGAAGAAGAAGAGGCCATCAGTGAAGAAGAAAAATCTCAGGAATAATCTCATGGAAAAAATCTGGTAATCTTATTTTATGACATACTATTTAAAATGGCGATACTTACAAATAGCTTTGTTTCGCAACAATGATTAAAATATTTAATGTGTATAATTAATATGTATAATCTTTTTATGGTCATAAATTATTTTAAAAGAGTTAAAATACATAAATGTAAAAAAATATACATGTTCTAAGCCAAAAGTCGCGAGAAAATAATTTGGTCCACTTTTTTCATGCAGATACCCCACTGTGCGGCGTTTCGGATATAACTGAATTACGTTCGTACAGACAATTCTTGAGCATAATGCAGCGAAAAGACAAGGCAAGGACACAAATTATAAGGAATTATATAGTTGTAAAGAATTTAATAGTTAAAATACCCTGACGATATATAATGTAACATAAAGAAGCATTTTAAATGAAAGTTATAGCTTTTGTGTATTAGAAACTAGATTATATACCCATCGTTGATCAGGATCATAATTTCTCCATATGAACACAAATCTTATTTTACAAATTTTTTCATTAAACCTCTGACTGTATAATTTTTTAAAATTACTATTTAGATGCAACGCCTTAAAACATGTTTAAATGGAGAAATTTTATTCCTAATTGTTATTTACATGCAGGACTTTATTAGTATAATACAGGGTGTCCAACAAAGGACTCCCTCATTTTAAAATTAAATAACTCGGCAACGGAGATCGATAGAAGAACGAAACCAGTGATATGCTTAGTCTGAAAGCCGTAAAAATCTGATACAAAAGTTTCAAAATTAATTATAAATGTTGCCGACAGGTGGCGCTGCAGGTTGTAATAGCTATTCAGAATCCGATAAGAAATCTATAAACTGTCCTTGGCAAGCACAAAAAATGCCTAATTTGAATCGATTGTGATGTGATTGCAACGATTACTTGCAAATGACAGTTTATAGATTTCTTATAGGATTCTGAATAGCTATTTCAACCTGCAGCGCCACCTGTCGGCAACATTTATAACTAATTTTGAAACTTTTGTATCAGATTTTTAAGGCTTTCAGACTAAGCATATCACTGGTTTCGTTCTTCTATCGATCTCCGTTGCCGAGTTATTTAATTTTAAAATGAGGGAGTCCTTTGTTGGACACCCTGTATGATTCAACGTATTAAAAGTACTAAGTAAATCCATTACCTTGAGAAAATCGCAGGATGCAGCAAAAAACAGACGAACTTCCAACCCGCGGAAATCGCGGGTTATGCAGGTAGAGGGTTAGTGTTCAATACCAAATATGAATTTTGTGGTTATAACAAACACAAACACTATTATCTAAATGTGTTGACCAACACCAAACTGAGTTTTATACCTCACATTTGGATCTTATACACTTTAAATTCAAACAAATGCAACTGACAATTATGCAAAATTACTTTAAGTAGGGGATTTCTAAAATTGTAGAAAATTCTTACTTCAGCTACCCAATTTCTGATATGTAGAAAACTTTGTATCCATTTTAAATGCAAACTTTTGAATCAAACATTTAAAATACGCTTTTCTATAAATATTTTTTTAAGGTTTATATCTTACTTCTTCACTGTTATACACAATCTTTATTCGTTCAGTATCTGTGAATTGTTTTACTTAAAAACATTTACCTCTTATTCAAAAATATATTTTTGGTTTCTACAGAGCGTATCACCTTTACTACATTCCTGTGATTTTTTTTTGTTTGGACCCATGAAACCTGCTCTTGAACCTTTTGAAAAGAGGAAGTTTACTTATAAAACCCTTGTTCATACTAAAAGGATGGATCCAAAAAAATTTACAAGGGTTATTACAAATTATTTATTAATAATAGGCAGAAAATATAAAAGGGAATTAAGAGGCATACTTGCTATTCACTTTCAGCATAATCACCAAATCTATTTAGTCATTTATCTGAACGCAGTACCAACTTGTTTAACCCGGATTGGCAGAAATCACGTTCCTGCCACTGAACCAGTTCTCCGCAACTTTTTTTTACATCACTGTCTAAAGAGAACCTTGTTCCAGACAAGTGTTCCTTCAATTTCGGAAAAAGGAAATAGTCACTAGGTGCCTAATCTGGTATGTATGGAGGTGACTCTCCCACTGGAACATTTGCAGCAGTTCTCGAGTTTTGCTGGCAGTATGCGACCTGGCATTGTCATTCAGGAGGATAACACCATCATTTAAGATGCCAGGGCGTTTGAGTCGAATTACCTCACGCAATCTTGCCAAAGTGTCACAATAACGATCGGCAGTAACGGTATGGTCACGCTCCAGATACACGATCAGATGCGGACACATTCACGGCTCGCACCTCCAAGCGGGACCACTTTTCTAAACGTCTTGCCATTATATTCGTTCGACGAGTGTGCGAACGTACACTACTTACACCCACAATCGCTGTAAGATAACTAGCGCCAACTGTCTCCACTATGGGAAAAAAATTCCCTCCACAATAATTACTTTTCAAATGCTTCTGCTTGTAAACTTTTTTAGATCCATTCTTCGTAGATTTTATTAACTATATTATGCTGGTAAATAAATCGCAATATTCTATATCTTAACCGATCTATCCGGCTAGCTCACAGGAGGTGAATGGATGGTTAAAGTAAAGCTGGGTCATAGTTAAATTAAATTAACTTTAGGTTCCTCATACTTTCCACATAAAATAATTCTGGATTAACTAAGATTGCATAAACTGACAAATTACACTATCCAATTCGCTATGCATGGCGAGACTCGATCGACCGATCCCAGTGAGAGGGAAAAAGCGACCCTTCTCGCAAGAACAGTCAAGAGATTCTGTCCATCCTCCTTCTGCCTGATAGCCAAAGTTCTTCCAGTGCCATCTCTTGGTAGGTGGATGGGTTAAAGTCTATCGTGGCGCCATCTCTTCGTAAGGGGGCGAGTTAAAATGTGATTGTCACAATATGCTTTTAAATATGGTGGGCCACTAATAGACAAGGGAAAATGTTATCATGAAAAAAGATGCCATGGAATAGGTTTACTTACTTTTCGCATCAGTTCGACCGCAGTCGATATGCCGAACGATGTTTCCCTCTTTATCGAAGCAAACAAAGCTTGTAGGGGCATATTTAACAACCACCTAAATGATAAGGCATTGAATGTATCACTATAAACATTACATGAAACTGAAAATTAGAAAAATGAATTATAAATTATTTTAATTTTACTAGATACGTCAGAAATGGCCCCATTCCCCACACCCTCCAATTTCGAGAAAAAAGCATTAAAAAAGTATTACTTTCCTATACATTCTCTGTGGCTTAGTTTAGTTTCGTTATATTAAAGTCCCGTTTTGAAGTAACACCAGGGATATTTTGGCACCCCCTCTCCAAACTTCCTCACTACAACAGCGGGAGGAGGGTCATTTATGGAGAAGTGTGACCCCTATGTAAGATTTAACGAGCAACAGGTCCAATACACGTAGGATCTCCAGTGGAATCGGATTTCAAACTTGGAAGCCTCCAGATTCGAGGTCAGCACCACTACGCCACGGCCTTCATTCTCTCTGGGGATAAGCATTGACATAGGTCCCCCAATCTCAGCCATTGTACCGAGTTGGCCAATTTCTATAAGGTCGATTTTACCACATGGCAAATATAGGTATTAGCTATAATTATTATGGGTGAACAGCTGATCGCCTAAGGCGGCTAGTAATAAATTATTTTAATTTTACTAGCATGCGCCCAGTTGATGTTTCAGGGTATAGTGTTCTTCAGTGTTTTAAGAAATGCTTAGACAACAAAGAAAATAGTTTTTTTCAAGCTCTAGCATCATGCTGGAGTTGGAAAGTGTTGAACAAAGACTAGCATTTAGAGTTAAAGTGTTGACAATAGTTTGACAAGAAAGGCAAAATGAATGCTTTTACTTTTGGAGATCTCTTAACCAATTGCATTTAGTCATATGCAGATATACCCTTCAAAGAGGGAATGCAAAATCGAGAAAAATACTATTCGTGATATTGGCTGATAGGTTCAATTTACAGGTGTAGGTTTCAGTTCAATTGTTATCCAAATTATGATATAACCGAAAATTTTGTTACTATATGAAAACTATGCACTTGCTTCTGACCATTTCTGCTTTTATCTGTTGTATGCAGGTTATACAAATAACGTTAATTAATGTTAGGTTAGGAAATTAATGCTAATTAGTTGAATTCCGCCCAAGCCAAAGCCGCATGGGAAGCAGATGAGCTACCATGAAGCAATCCATCTAGCAAGATGGTCCAATAGGAAATAACAGACATCTAAAAGGACAAAAACCGAGGGCCAGCAGTTGGCTTTTTCAAATAAAGGTCCTCGGAGAGTCAAACCGAAAAATGTCACATAAAGTAAAACTAAAGATCTACTCTGACCCACCCGATGGCCAAAGGGTCATCAACCCCAAAAAGAGAATTTAGACAAAACAAGCCAAAAGAATAACTTATGAAATGTAAAAACAAAATGTACAATAGAATAATAATTATAAATAGGAAATAAATAAAAATAAAACGAAAGTTAATAAAAAAATTAAATAAAGTAAAAAGAAATTAAATAAAGTAAGAAGTAAATGTCAAAGAAACTGTTTGTTCAAACATGAATCTATAACATATTTTGAGAAAAGGTACATCGAAGTTACGGGGTTAGGGTTAACGGACTTAGGCTTCCAACTGCCCTTAATTTCTTATTATCATTTCTGGAATCATTTCCCTTTTTTCCGAATTTGAATATTTTCGAAAATCTCTTCTTTTAACAGTATTGAGAAAATTCAATTAAATGGATATTTCGAGGAATTATGAACTGAGTTCCAAAATTTTAATAACCAAAAATAACAGTTTTGATAAATACGCAGATAAACATTACAAAAATAACCAATAATCTTCTTCAAATTTTTAAAGCATGATTCGTTTGGTTAGAATTATTGGAAAACATATTTATAAAGATGAACATTACACGAAAGGAACAATTAGAATGGCCAGCATCTTGAAATGGAATTAAAAGCCGAAAAGCCTTACGTACAAATTGTTTCTAATGACTCCAAGGAACATACATGCCAAATTCGAAGAAGAAGCATTCTTGTGAAATTTGTTCTAGTTCGTTTTCAGCAACACGACGACCATTTTGCTATGGACCTCGTAATTTTGAACCGCAGTCAGATGACGAGGACGACACCAGAACTAGCACCTCCACCTCTCCAAACTTCCGCATCACACACCATAGGGAGGGACGCGTGTTTGAACGTGACTGCATAACAAATTCACAGACAATCAGACGAAATGCGAACCAGAGAGTTGAAGCAGGACCCTGCTTCGCTCTGTCAGTAACGGCATTGACTTGCCAGAAAGAATAATCGCGATCAGTTGCTGCAGACACTTTATAAAAAAAGCAACATTTAAAAAAAATCTATACTTATAAAAGGCAATGTTTGTGTGCGTGTGTATGTGTGTGTGTGTGTTTCTGCGATGTCCAGACGAATCTATCGCACTTACAACCATGAAATTTAGCACACAAGTAGCCGTAATTGTGTCTGAATGCACCTCGAAGCCGGAATTCTAAAATTTAATCTAGAGAATTTTTTATTTAATATTTTGTGTTGTTTTGGGTGATTTTTCGCACTCACTTCTCGCTAGCATGGCTTCGAATAAAATACGAAAAAAACAGTTACACTATCGGAAAGAAAAAACGATTTCCGTTCTAATGAAGTTTGTTTCGTACGTCTAACACAATTTACTGAATTTTGAGAAATTTTTGAAAAATAGTCACTCTTATGGTAATTTTTAATAAGGATTTCTTCAAATTCTCGTATTTGATGTTCTAACATCTCTATAATTTTCATTTTTTCAGCTTATAGCTGGATCGTTTCTGTCGGATTTAAAACAAGAACCGTTAAAATATCTTTTTCTCTTTTTTAAATTAATTTTTCCCTGATCAGTTCAAACAGTTTCTTTGCTTGCGAGATTTAACAGCGAGAGTCTCTCGGGACGATCCCAGAATGCATTGTTGCAATTTAATCGGCTGGTGCGTGACCTTCCTCGCGGCATGTGACGTCATATGTTTTCATCTCCAGCATGCATTTCTACAATCCGATGTGTATCTTGTGGCCATTTTTTTCTCCATTTTGTTGAAGGCCTGATTCCACTGTCAACGCCGTGCGCTTGCTGCTAGTATATTGTATAGAGATCCAAAGGTACAGACATTGAAACTTCAAACTCGGAAGAAAAGAAGCATAGTGAAGAAATTTACCGAGTTAAAAAAATTGAAAGGCCCGCGGTTGTTTAGTGGTAACATTTCGGTTTCGAGGATGATTCGGGAAAGATGATTCCAGGTTCGAAACCCGATTCCAATGAAGATCCGTGTTGTATATCTTCCTGTTACACTCTAAATCGCACGTAGGAGGCCAAACGTTCTCCCGTTGGTTGAGAGGAAGTTTGGTGACTGGGTGCCAGCTCACGTGTGGTCCTCGTCACCTTACCACGGTTCAAAATTACGAGATCCCTCCCAAAATAGTCCTCCTGTTGCTTCGAAATGGGATGTTACTATAACTAAACAAAGAAAACTTGAAAATTTAAATTCCGTATCATTTCATCGACTCGGATTCTTGCTTACCTCTGCCGGTTCATAATCTGTTAGTATTGTGTCTATTTGCATTTCTTTCCTCCAGGTTATGTGCTAAAAGAGAAGAAAAAGAACTTCATTTAGGTGAAATCTATCATTAGATGTTATTCAAAGCGTGAATGAAAAGAATATGTAATATTTTTAGCATCTAGTGGGAAAAGCCTAAGCATTAATTGACTATGATTATGCTGAAAAATTCAGACTTGTTGTTTCGAAGGGATTATTTCAGTGCTGAAACTTAAACAATTACACATTTATTCTGTAATGGAATTAAAAAAAGTGTGATGCTTTAAGTAAAATTAAATTTTCATTAAAGTTTTTTTGCCAAAACATCTGTTTTAAAATAAACGTTTCGACACTAGAAATTCATTATGAAATCTGGAATTACATTAATGATACTTGAAAATATATCGGTATGTTGCTTCTTCGAATGTTTTAAAATTTTGCATGTATTAAGTATCGAGAAACAATAATATTAAGCATCGAGAAACAAAACACTCAGCTTTTTTAAATAAAAAATGGTGATGAAATTTTATTTAAATGTGACCTGACGAACACAAACAGGAACTATATACAGAAAATATCTTCAACAAATTCCATTTTGTGTTATTATAAACATGCTTCATCTCTCTCCCGTCCTACTTTTTTATGGCCATCTTACCATTTATGACATTTAACTCTCTGGACCCGGCTAGAGTGAGAATTCCAGTACCTCAAAAACCGAAGTAAATTTTCTTTCACGAAAACAGAATGAATTCCTTCCTCTCTTTACAGAAATTCCAGAAGGACGACACCAAGTTTGGGCGAGCGATCAATTGCCAACAAGGAAAGGAACCACTTTTCTCCGGTAAAATTCACTCAGGCGCCCAAAACCGCCTCAGTCCGGCTTCTGTCGAATGGGGCTGTTTGAGGCGGGATAGGGCTCATAGAGTCAAAATATCAATAACGAATCCAAAAAGTTTTAGTGATCACTTTAGGAACCAAATCTCGTGAATTTTATAAATTTAAATCTGCAATATCCGACGTTAAAAATCATCAAATGTGCAATGTGTATTACTCCTTTTGTTTCTTTGTGATTCTTAAAAATCTTCATTGAGAATCCATTGCTGAGAATTCGGTAGAGAAATTTATTCAAACTTTTGCCTTTCAATGGAATTACCTCAATCAATTTTTGTGTATTATTCCTTT
>BGPR01029612.1:0-19174 GCA_013235015.1 Araneus ventricosus | reverse complement strand
GGCCGTTTTAACGGTTTCAGTGTTTGGCAAGTCAATGGCGAGTTCGGTTCTATTAAAACATTTGAGTCATTTTGGTAACGGCGAGGCATTTAATCGTTATTTTGCTAACACTGATAAATGCAGACATTTAATTTTAATTTTATGAATACTGTTAAAAGCAGAGACATTTTGAAAAAAAGAATTTGCTCTGGAACAAACAGCAGATCTTAAAGTTGTTCTTTTTTTTTTTTTGGCTTGGGAATTGAGGTCTTCCGTTCACAGAACTAGTAATTAAACAAGACTTCGAGCTAAGAGAGAGATGCAATATTTTTTTAAATTGTGCAACAGATAAAAAATTATGTAATGGTATAATTAAAAGTAAGCAACAGGAAGGAGTAGTAGCGCTTAAAATGCAGCGATGGTAAACGATTTTCATTGTTTATCATTGCTGGTTTTTGAAATCAAGAACCAAAAACAAAGAAACAATTATTTCATGAAAGTCAAACCATCTAATTTTAGCAATTTAAAAACTATTAAGGGTTAAATATTTTGAAATTTTTCTTTTAGTCTATAACGTAATCGATTTTCAAATTCTAAAATGAATGCAGAAAACCTAAAATTTCGTAATTATCCCGTTCAAGGCATAACAAAACATGGTCTTTTATTTGAAGAATTCAGAGATTAGAAAACATCTGCATTTGTCTAATATTGATTCGAAATGAAAATAAACATCCCCTTTGTTCTAATGGCAAAGGATAAACATTTTTTCCCCCGAATTGCAACAATGTAAAAATACGCATTTAAAATGCTGACGAAACAATGGAATTCATACGAATTTCTTAACAGCAATGAAAAGTATTGTTGCAAACAAAACTTTTCATTGTTGTTATAAAATATAACACAAAATTATATTTAAGTGAAACATTCAAATATTTTCTAAAAAAAATTTCGCCAACGAAATTGGTATTATTGGAAGGATATTTTTTTTGAATTTTAATACAGAATAAGAATCGTTTATATGCAATAATAATTTGGGAAATTATCAGAGAAAAAATTTTGCTTCAATTGTAATTAACCGAAGGTTAAAAATGAAAAAAAAAAACCTCCATGAGGTGCACAACATTGCAACCCTCCAAAGTTTAAAATGTGGAGTGCCTTATCTGTGCCAAATTTGGTAGCTCTAAGTCCAGCGGGCTGCCCTACACAACGCCAACAGACAGACAGGCGTACATCTATATATAAACGCTGACGTACGTGGCACAGAAAAGAGCTTTATTTCTTTTTCGCCGATGGCAACTATCTGTTTGTTTACAAAACAAAACTGGTATCCTCCTCCAGCGAAGATAAAATCGTGTCATTTCACAAATTGAAGTGAACATTACCCAGACAGCACGTACATTTGCAGCAAGTTGGATTTTTACTTGATATTATCTTGTCATGGCAAATTTGACGCGTCGATGTTGTAGCGAAACTGCTGCAAGTAACGAGGCAGAATCGCCACCCTCGCTTGCAAAACAAGTTTGCTGCAAAGATGATAGCACACTTAGAGATAATCTTTGTCTCTGTTTTAAAAAACATCCGATTTTTAATAGCATCTCCTAGACCGTCCTTCTTTTTTATTAATTCAATAAATCAATGATAATTTGTAAAAAAACTAACTTTTTTTATAAAAAAATTTTGAAACATTTTCCATCTTTTTACTAAATATAGAACTCGCACTTTAAAGAAAACTATATCTCCTTTTTCTTAATGTTGAAATTTTAACGTTTATAAACAAAATTAAACCTAAAAAACTGTCAATGTTTGTTAAAAAAATAATAACTTGCATTTTCTCCCATTTAAAAGTAATTACTTTTGAAGTCTAATTTCATAATTTATTCTATTAGCAAAACGTAGTTATTAGCGAAAATCGCTCTCTCTTTGACTTCAAATCATATTCTCAACTCAAAATTTAAGAAATTAATGAAATCAAGAAAACAGTTTAAAATAAATCGTATTGATGAAGATGTATTATCGCAATCTATCGTCTCCTCTCAGAGTCTAGCTGGCCGAGTGGTTAGAGCGTCAGGTTTAGGGAGCGGTAGGTTTCAGGTTCTAATCCGAAGTTGTGTTCGTATTCTGTTTTTGCTGTAGTTTGCAATGAGTTTGACGTGGCAAATTTGACGCGTGGTGAGTATCTCCTTTGCGTTAACTTGCTGCAAACTTGTTTCAAGCTTGCACTGTTGTCGTGTCAAATTTGTTGCAAGATTGCAGATTTGCAGAAAAGATTGCTGAGGAAATAACTCTCGGCTAGAGAGTACATAAAGAAATGACAAGCACAAAGGAAAAACGGCGAAATTTTGCTTAATTTTTAATTAATTAAAATTTCAAAAAAGGGCTCCAAGGTGCACATTCCCACCCTCTAAAGTATGTTTGTGCCAAATTTCGTAGCTCTAGGTTCAGCGGTCTGCCCTGTAGAGCGCCAACACACAGACACACGCACATTCTCCTTTATTATTAGTAGAGATTATTTCACACACCAAAGTCTATGTCTTTAACTAGTCAAACTTGTGTTTCTTCGATACTATTATTATTTTTAACTAGATTGCATTTCACTTCATCTATCAAAGCCTCTGACTTCAACAAACTCCAACTTTGTGATATAATGCTCTATCAACAAAGTTTAATAATTTCTTAATAGTTGAGTTTTCATGCCTCACCAATTTTATGTAAATGTGTTTCATCTTTGAAAAGTTTAATCTAGCCTTAACCTTCGGTTTATGTCTATGTGTCCTCTGCATCAGCCAGTGATGTAATCCTGCTGCAACTGTCATGATATATTGTAAATTCTTGTAAACTACTCACTTCGTTAAATTTTGCTCATATTGTTTCATATTTAGTTACTTAAGTTTGAATTTTTTTAAGCCTCAATAAATGTTCACGTACACCTACCCGACCGACAGCGAACCGAGTTCGGGGGTTTACTGTGGTGCACTCATTCAATTTCAGTACAACTCCTCAAAGTTCTTATCATTCACAGTTATGCACCCGTCTCGGCATTGGCGCTCGGGTTAGCAAAGCTTTCCCAAAATAGCAAATTTCAGACTTCCGAAGCATCCTAAACTGTTGCCGTACGCAGTCAGAACTTTAAATGACCGGCGCTGAAATCCAACAGCGCCCTCTGGCTCATGCGGTTGGCGTCTCCATCCATGCTTTCACATGCGATTTGGGCTTGATTTTGTGTTTCCCATCTCCTCTAACATTTGAATGTTCAATTTTGAGGCATCCTGCATATTTCTAAAAATCATTCTTGGCGACGAATAGATCTCACTCATCATCTACTGATTAAAATTGTTACGAAAAAAAAATCAAGATGTAATTCTCAAATCTCAATCACTTAACTATTTTTATTGTTATTTCCCTTGAAATGCGTTTTAAATGCCACAAAAAGAAAGCTATAATAAATATACAAAAAATGAAAGACGAGGTCAGGCGTAGAGAAACGAGTCGTTTTCGCAATAGAACATGGGGTCGGAAATGCAAAGGGTATTCTCCACAGGGTGCTCTTTTTCAGTGAATTAAGTGAAAGAAAAGGGTGCACCAGATGAAATGTGCAACACAGATCGAATGGAATACAAATTTACAATAGCACGACAACCCGGTTGCATGAATAACAACATGCGAAGCGCGTATAGCCTCAGACGGAAAGTCCTTCGAACACTTACTGATCCTGCTCCAACACTCATCAAGTATACCTGAGGTTTGTTGTTGATACCGCGTCCTTCCTGCCATTATCGCATCTGCTATTCCGTATACGACTTGCAATGTTGTTATTGATGCAACTGTATTGTTGCGGTGTTGCATTTCATTCAATCTGTGTTGTGAATTTCATTTTTATTTCTCTTAATTCGCTGACAAAGATCTCTCCCTGCAGCGAATACCTTTCAATCTTCCGACCCCATGTTCTATTCCGAAAATGACTCGTTTCTCTACGCCTGACCTAACCTTTCATTTTTGAGAGATATTTATGAAACACCCTGTATGCATAATAATTTAATTTTTCATAAAACATTTAATTAAACGTAATGCATAACACATTTCGTGGGCTTTTGCAGCGCCGATGGCGATGAGAAGCATCTCGCAGGCCATCACTTTGGCGGTCCAATAAAAGAAGAAACCCAGCCCAACTAAATCGGGCACCTAGCGCATCCGGTTGGCGTTATGGATAATATTTTCCGATGTGATTTTGACTTGTTTTTTTATATCCTACCTTCTACAAATTTGTACGTGGAGTTTTGAATCTCCCTGTGCAGAATATTAAATTACCTACCAAAACGCATTTAATTCTACATCATTTTCTTCCTTGCATGCATTTTGTTTACTTATCTCCAACTGTAACGACTTTTTTTACCTAATTCTTATCGTTATAGGAATAGAGGACGTATATCTATTTGAATGAATGATTCGACACGAAAGAAATGAAGAGAAACTTGAAATTAAATCCAACTGGAATTATTTAGTTCAAAACAGCACTAAAGCGAAAAGGTTAAAAAATGACGATGATGCAAGAAACCAATCAGAAAGGAGAGAGGAGGGAAAAAAAGGAGTGCTCTACCCAGGTAGCACATAAATATTAAATAATATTTGCACAATGTTATACAATATTATGAACACCGAATACCGTAACAAAGTATTGTATTGTATGTATCAGTATTTCCGAGATACTAAATTTTCACAAATAATATAAAAACAATGTTTATTTATAAAAAACCTTCATTTTAACTCAGTATATCACTCGATTGGAGGTTTTATTACAAAAACACGACTGGAAGAATTATTCTTTAAGATGCTGAATATTATATCATACTATATTATTCAGTATAGTACAATATTATTTCATATTGTATAATATTATACAGTATTATATGACATTATCCAATATTATGAAAAAATATTGTACAGTATTGAAAAAGTCTTACGTTTTACACTGTTTCAATATTGGGAAGAATATTGTACAATATTACTTTTTCGAATTTTGTGATATAAGACAATACATGCGCTACCTGGGTAGGGATCTATAGACAGTGCAAACTTCGGGGCCTCCCTTTCATTTCTCCCGACTTCTAAAACCAAATATTTTTTACCCATTTTCTTTTAACGGCAACGTTGCTTCGCAGTTTGAATGGGAAAGGGAGTCAATTTGACTCAACGGCGCCGTTCCAGGGCATTACGGAGTGTGAAACTCAAAAACGAGGCAATGGCACCGGTTTTTATCACTAAACACAAATCTCTGTGACCAGCTCAAACTCAGTGCTCAAGCTAGACTCACACGACGTGCTCTGATCGCAGTCGGGTTCACACTGATACAGATTTTGAAAACACAAAAAAGGACCGCTAGAGGGCGTAACAAACGTTATGAGAAATTAGGCCGTGGAAGGCACAGTGTTCATCTCCACACGGGCAGTTTGTGAACAGCAAATATCGAGGCAAGCTGAAATAACGAAACGTGCAATTACGTTTCACTTTCAAGAGAGTTGGTTTCAGTATCTCTCACATATTAAAAAAAAATTTAAAAGTAATTGTTGAAAAAGTGGTAAAAAAAATTACGAAACACTTTTTACACGATGTAAAATACTCAGAAACAAGGTTTGCCAGAACTGTGTTGGGCCAGTCAGCAAATGTGAAACAAACTGGACCACGATGACCGGCAACCGAATTTGGAAACATCGTCTGAATAATGTCTTGAAATTTAAACAGCATTCGATTTGAATTTGAATAAGTTCGGCTCTTGTGAATGAATGAGCGCTGGTAGTTCTGGGAACCTCGTACAAGATCTGCACCTCGTCGCACTCTTTAAAGGCTCAGCCACTTTTTTAGCGAATGCGAATTATTTATACAAGTCTATGCTTTTATCGGTATTAACAAAATTATAATTAAATGTCTCCTTTTATCAGTACAATAGAACCTCGATTATCCGACGTAATTGGGACCGAACCTACATCGGATAATCGAAATTTCCGGATAATAGAGAATTTTTCAATAATCATCTAGTTTAATATGTAACATCGTTATCGAACTCCTATTATGACTATTTAAACTGCTAAATAAATATCTAAATTCAAATTATACATGAAAATTTATTTTGAAACAAAAAACTTACAATGATTTAAATGGAAGCTCCATCTGGCGTAAATTGGTCATCCTTTGTCGTGCAGCTCTGTTACGAGGTTTTCTTAAAAGTATTAGTTCAGAGGAATCGCATTGTTCTTGTTGTTCCATCCAAGCAAGGCCTTTTGAAAAACACTCAAAAGCATCATTGCTACTAATCTTTACTTGGGAATCATTCTCGCCTTCGTCATCATCTTCTTCTTCGTCTTCTTTTGAAGAATGTCGGACTTCTGCGATAATTTCCTCATCATTAAGCAACTGGAAGCCTGTATCTCCCATGTCACAACTCAACCAATCTGTGATTTATTTGATCCCACAGTTTTCAAAACCTGGCAACGTGCTAAAAATGTTTGAAAATTCAGTAGCGCCATCTTTCGCAATGTCTGTAACATTTTCATCTGCGCCAGTTGAAAAATTCGGCACAAGTTTTCGCCAGCTTTGTCAATTGCGGAATAGATTCCCATGCTTCACTCATCATATAAATGCAGTCTTTAATGTTGACAGATTTCCAAAACTCTAGTATTGAAACTGTAGATGCAGATTCTCCTTCAAAAAGTAATTTTCTGTTTAACTTCTTTCGGTGACGCCGTTTCAAAGACTCCAAGACGCCCCGATCCATAGGTTGCAGCAGAGACGTTGCATTCGGGGGCAAAAATAAACACTGGATATTTCCAGATTTTAGAAAGTCAGTACCCGGATGAGCCGGGCAGTTGTCGAATAATAAAAGCGCTCCATTCAAATTTGCTTTTTCTTGCCAAGATTTCACTGAAGGCACAAAAATATCAAAAAACCACTTTGAAAACAAATGGGAATCCATCCGAGCATTCTTTTGATTCAAATAGTGGACAGATCTGTTTACGTTCTTAAGGCATCTGGGATTCTTACTTTTTCCAACAACAGCTAGTTTTAGCTTACGGGGAACTCGATGCGCTGGGACAGGCTAGAACAGTAACTCTGTCTTTCATTCTCATCCGTCCGGGAGCAGAAGTCTCGTGTGCCGCAGCTAAAGTTTTTTCCGGAAGGGCCTTCCGGTACAATCCTGTCTCGTCACAGTTGCAGATTTGTCCTAAGCTTAAGTTCTCTTCTTTAATCAACTTTTCAATTTCTGCGATAACTGAATCTCCTGCTACAACATTTGCAGACGTCTCTTCACCCTCGACGTTGACCGTGGCGAATTTTGAATTTCTCTAGCCAGCCACTACTGGCTTTAAAATCATCCGAACCACCGAGCTTAGAATTCAGAACTAAAGCTTTCTCTTGTGTAATCGGAACAGATAGCGATATTCGTTCACACCTTTTTTGAACAAACCATTTGTACAAAGCAGTATCTGAATCTGTCTGATCATCTGATTTCACGGTGTTTCGGAATTTGGCTGATTTCCCGCTATCTAATTCAGCAAAAATCTTCTTAGTTTTCTCAGAGTTCCTTTTCATGTCACCAACAGTTGACACGCCAACATTAAACCCCTTTGCAAGTTTTGTTATAGTTTCTCCCGATCCTAATCGCTTAACAGTATCGTATTTCTCCTCTACGGTTAGAATGACTCGTGTGGAAAAGTCTCTATTTAGCACAAGCTAACCAGGAGAATTCTTAACTTATTTAGACTTAAAAAATGTAATAATTGACAATGTACTACTTATCTTCGCTCCAAATGATGACATCTAGTATTTTCAACATCTTTATTTCCTGTGTCGACCTGGAGATCATGTTGTATACATAATAGCAGCAGATAATGGTACATTAATCATTCCTAAATATACCTATTACTATAATGTGCCTCTCTTCGGCATTCAACCGAGTGCACATGAATTCTTTTCTTCAGCTCCACAAGAATGTGTCCTGAAAAATGTGTGACACCTCACAGTGGGAGCGTTGCTGATAGAACTGACTTTCTCGCCAACAGCAAGAAATCATCATGCAAGAAAAGGTTAAAGGTCGAAAGAGGGTCCTCCCCCATCCGGCCAGGCCCTCACAGGGTTCAACGGACCGACCTCTCTTACTTTTGTGGGGAAGTTCGTAACAACTCGTTTTCTCATAATGGAAACCAATATGAAAAAAGCAAAGTTCAGTAATAAAAAATTACAGTAAAAGACAAAGCGTAAGCATTAACTGTTCTCCCCCGGCAGGTCGAAATTACCAACTTCACTAATAGCACTAAAAAAGAATATGATCGGAAATAACAGCAAGAAACAGCAGAAAAAGAGAACAAACAGTTAGGCGCTAGAATTTCTGCAAGTCCCATCCACGCGTATCACCTTTTTCCGGAGTACAATCGTCCACGAAGGGTATGCACGCCAATCGTAAGAGTGTAGCGAAAATATGACATTGATTTGCCCTCCCCCTTTTGAAATTCTACAGCTGTGAAAATTTCTGTTTGTGGAAAGATGACAAAAGAGGTTTTGTTCCCTGAGCTTGCTTACAATCAGAGGGTGCAATAGCATTCGATTGCTGTGCCACTTAGCAATACGGCATTACAAATTTCGAAATGGGGAGTGTTTTTGTTTAGAACAGGGACGCGTGCTGTGCGCGTGGGATGGCGGGAGAGCTAATTTCAAAAGAATTCTAAGAAAGGGGAACCAAAATATTTATCTGTACTCGTAGTTCGGAAAGAACGCTTGCATACACAAGGAATGTGAAAGTAAAAAAAAAAGCTTTAAAAAATGGATTTTGGTTAACAGAAAGTGTCGTTTAAAAGATTTTCGGACAATAGACGCTGAAAAAAAGTCAGGAAACCGACTTCGGTTAACGGAGAGTTCCAGTTAAACGAGGGTCGGATAATCGAGGTTCTACTGCATTAACAATATAACAATCAACCGGGCCGCCGTTACCAAAATGACGCAAATGGTTCAATAGTGCCAAACTCGCCAAGCATTGAAGCCATTAAAATGGCCACCATCTTAAAATGGATTCAAAAGGTAAAAATCCTTACATATACGTAGATTTTTATGGCTGCAATGAACATTTATGCCAGATCTGAAGAAAATCGAACAACGCGTTGGATCGTGACTGTGTAGCAAACGAATTAACAGACAAACAGACGAAACGCTGAGCGGGCGAGTTGAAACGTAACCTTGGGGTCTATTCTGGTACCCCCGGTTGGGTTGGGAGTTAGGTTGGGTTCCGTTGTTAACGTGCGGAACCCAACCCAACCGGGGTACCAAGATAGACCCCCTTGCTTCGTTCGGACAAATTAAATTAGTTTGAAAATAACAATTAAAATAAATCACCGGGCTTCATTCGAGAACACGGATCTTGAAAATGAAATGAAAGCACTGAATTTTAGTACCAATAAAATCGTGGGCTGAATTATATCACCAATGAAATCACGGGGCCCCCAAAATCGCGGGGACCTGAGACCATTGTCTACTTTTCCTGTTTCATAGTCCGGCCCTGCTAACGACTGAAAAAAATTAGATAATTTAGATGAATGTTTTATTACGACAGTCGGTGAAAGGTTTCGACAGCAATTTCGTCACAGGTTTCTTCGAAATTTTCTTCTTGCTTCTTTAAAAAGCTCTCGCGCGCCTTCCCGCGGATGAAAGACCCTCCTCTTTCTGTTCGATCATCGGTGAGCGGGAGCATTCTCTCATCGTTTCCTTCGATTTGATTGTACGGTGTTGGCAGCGCAGGTTTCAAACTTCACTTTGCGTCATTGAAAACCCTTTTTGGTTGCAGTTAAAGTTCTCATGTTTTTCGCTTGGTTTCAGTTCTTGAATAGCAGTCGTAACCGTGGTGTAGTTTCAGCTTGAATTATTCAGCGGATTAGGCTCATGATTGCTAATTATCATTGTTAATTAAAATAATTTGTGGTTATTTAAGAACTTAATAGGGACTTCAAAAGAATCAAACTACGATTCTAACGAAGTGGATGCATTGAAGAAGAAGATTGAAATATCATCCACTGCATGCTGAAGTCAAGTGAAAAGAAGCAACATTTTCGCGTTGGACATATTTGGTAAGTGTTAAAATTCATTTTATGAAATGGAGCTCGGTTAATTTAAACAAGTTTGTTTCGAATTCGTGAGGAATTCGAATTTTTTCTCCGATCCCTTGAATTTCCTATTCGCATATTAGAATATTGTCTGTAATTCGGATTAATTTTCGTTCACTCGAAGTCAAAACTAAAAATTGTTTGATTCGAATTCATGGGGAGTTCGAATTTTTTTATTTGGCCCTATTAAAATAATTTATTCCAATTAGCATAATACTAAAAACTACATCGTTATTGCCATTTTTAAATTAAAAATTGTCGTTTTCTCTTGCCGTACTTATTTTTAGATCCATATATTGACTCGAATTTTTGGATAAATCGAATTTTTATTTCAGTCCCGTCGACTTCCAATCAGCCAAGTTTTGTTCTATTTATTCTATATCATTTCTGTTTCTTCGCAAAATAACATTGATTAGGCATTTGATTGAAATGATTTAAAATTTAATATAAAGCTTTACAAATTATCTTTATTTTAAGCCATAAGAATTCTATTGAAATAAAAGTGTCTAATATTTTCATTAGAGGAAGTAACAACACGTATGTGTAAATATATGCTACAATCTGAATTAATAATAAAAGCAAATGTGTGTGTATAACATAATGTGTTCACAGACAGAAAGACACACACACACTGTCTGCATGAGTGCCTGTCTATTAGCGATCTGTCGGATCAACAGCTGCCAAATTTGGCATAGAGAAACTTTTGAGGGAAGGAATCAACACCGTGGCATGATTTTTTAGAAATTTTAATTAGAATTTTAATCACTTAAAAATTAAGCAAAATTTTGATGTTTAATCCGTAATAGAAGCTATAGAAGAATAGATATAATTTCAGAAAAAATGACTTTGCCATCATCTGAAAGTACAAAATATTTTCTTTTCAACGATGTTGATCTAATTATCGCACAGTTTTTTCTTTAATCTTGAGAATTTTTTATATGTTTTTTTATATAATTTGCAACAATACTTTCATTGTCATGTAGTATCATGCACACGATCTACTCTTAAGAAGATATGAGATGAAGATTTCAGTGAAGGATGGATGTAGAATCGATCGGTGCAGTGAGCGGATGTTGCAACAGGATTTAGCTGTTGCATTCTATGACGAAGATCAGTTATGAATTCAATATCACAAGGAGGAATGTCTGATACATCGATCATGTCACAAGGAAGACGTAGGGTTGTACCGTACACAAGTTCTGAACAAGAAGATTGCAAATCTTCTTTTACGGCTGTTCGGATGCCTAGAAGGATTATTGGGATTAACTCTGACCATTTCTCATTTTCATGAGCTTTAATTGCCGATTTTAAATGTCGATGAAAACGTTCGACAATTCCGTTTGAAATCGGATGGTACGGAGTTGTTTTGATCTTTTGAGTTCCCAGCATGCGAGTAAATTCAACAAACATTGATGAACGCAACTGGGATCCTTGATCAGAAGTTACTACAGATGGGCATCCAAAGCGAGAGATCCATGTATCGAAAATTGCACGGCATATAGTTTTTGCTCGCATATCTGGGATAGGTATTGCTTCTGGCCATCTGGAGAAACGGTCAATTATCGTGAGAAGATAAATTTGACCTTCAGAGGGTGGCAAGGGACCTACAATATCGATGTGGATGTGTGTGAATCGGGCATCGGGAAGAGAGATGTGCCTAGAGGCGTTTTAGTGTGCCTCTGGATTTTCGATCTCTGACATGATTCACAACACCGGACCCATTGTTTTATTTGGTATTTCATACCTGGCCATACGTATCTAGCACTAATAAGTTTGGTTGAAGCTGCTATCCCCGGATGCGCAAGATTATGTAGATGATCAAATATGAGTTTTCGAAAGGAAGTAGGAACAAAGGGACGTGGAACTCCAGTTGAGGTATCGCAAAGCAAATTGCAGTTGGAAGTCTGGCAGGGTTTGAGTTCTAATTGTAGAGAGGATGCATCATTGTGGAGGAATTTTTGAATATCTGAATCATCCTTCTGTGCTCTTGCAAATTCTTTAAAATTTAGAATTGGAGATTTAGTAATAGAATCAACTTCGATTCTAGAAAGTGCATCAGCAACTATGTTCTGAGAACCTTGCACATGCCGAATGTCGGTGGAGTATTGGGATATGAAATCGAGATGACGTAATTGCCTAGGTGAACATTTATCTGGATTTTGCTTGAAGGCATAAATTAATGGTTTTTGATCAGTATAAATTTGGAATTCCCTGCCTTCTAACATGTGTTTAAATTTTTTTATTGCCGAATAAATCGAGAATAGTTCTCTGTCATAAGTTGACCATTTCTGCTGACTTTTGTTCAGTTTCATGGAGAAAAAGGCTATCGGTTCCCATTTCCCTTGCGATAATTGAGATAAAGTGCCTCCTATAGCAACATCTGAGGCGTCCACCCATAGGCTCAATTGAGCTCCTGGAATAGGATGTCTCAAAAGAGTGGCTTCGGCAATCGCGTTTTTAGCGGCAAGAAAAGCTTGTTCTGCGTTTTCATTCCATTTGAGTTGTTCGAATGATTTGCGAACATTGGAACGAAATTTCTTTTTGTTAGTATGCCCTTCTAAAAACTGTACTATGGGAGCAAGTATATGTGCGGCTTTAGGTATGAAACATCTATAAAAGTTAAACATGCCCAGAAACCTACGCAACTGCGTTAAAGTGTCCGGTTTAGGAAAATCGAGTATGCATTTGACTTTATCAGGTAAAGGCTTAATTCCATTTTCTGACAGATTGAAACCTAAAAAGTCTATTGTCAATGCACCAAATATGCATTTCGAAACATTTATGCATAGGCCGTATTCAACTAATCTTGCAAATAAGGTTTTTAAATGTTGGTAATGATCCTCATGATTTTTAGATGCTATCAGAATGTCATCGACAAAAGAGTAAACTCCTGGTAAACCACGAGTAACTTCATCTATAAAACGTTGAAAAGTCGCAGATGCGTTACACAGTCCGAGTTGCATTCTTGTACTTTCGAATAAACCAAAAGGAGTACATATTGCCGTTTTGTGGATATCTTCTGGGTGAATGGGAATTTGATGATAGGCTTTTATTAGATCGATTCGACTGAAAATTTTTGATCCATGTAATTCGGCAGTAAAATCAGCGATACAAGGAATGGGGTATTTATCTTTTAATGTTTGAGAATTTAAAGCTCTATAATCCCCAACAGGCCTCCAATCTAAAGTACCTTTCTTGGGAACCATGTGGAGTGGGGAAGCATAATTGCTCTTCGAAGGTCTTAAATGTCCTAGATGCATCATATTTTGAAATTCTGATTTCGCTATTTTAAGGCGATCTGGAGCTAGCCTTCGAGGTTTTGCCACCACAGGAGGACCTTTTGTTACAATATGGTGAACAGTAGTATGTTTTACCGGTTGATTTGGATTAGGCAATTTAGTAATAGAAGGAAATTCTTTTAACAGTTTATGATAAATCGTATCTTCAGAAATAGAAATCTGAACCGAATGGAGATCAGCATACTTTAAATGGCCTACTGATTGTAATTTTGTTTTTGTATCTCTAAGGCATTTGTTGCGGAGATCTGGTACCAATTCAAAATAATGGAGGAAATCCGCTCCAAGAATAGGTATACTTACGTCGGCAATCAGAAAAGTCCATAAAAAGTCTCTTCTTAAATTGAAATTCAAAGATAATGTTTTCTGTCCATATACGTTAATAGTAGAAGAATTTGCAGCGAAAAGGGTTTGTTGCGAAGAGTTTCTTTTCTGATAGGTATTAGCAGGGATTAAAGACACGTCAGAACCGGTGTCGACCAGAAAGGAGATATTTGATATCCGGTCTCGAATGAACAGGCGACGTGATGTCTGCGGCAAAGAACATGTCGCGTCTATTCTTCGCCGTTTTCGTTTCCCTGAAAATTACAAGGCGAAACGCATTTTTCAGGTTTGCAGTTTTTTCCGAAACGACGATGATACCAGCAAACAGACGAATTTCGATTTTGACTATTCCCTCTCGATCTTTGGTTACTTCTATTTCTGCGAAAAGGAGAACGACTATGAGAAAACTCGAGCTTATCAATTCGTGCATTCAATTTTTCTATTTCGGAAAGTAGTTTTTCCTCCATGGAATTCGAATTGTTCTTATTTACAGCATGAATTTCCATAGGAACAGGTGTAACTTCTAAAATCCTATCTGAAATTTCAGCTGCTTTATCTAATGTTAGGTCTGTAACAGCTGCTAAGATAGTTTGTACTGATGTCGGCAAACGCTGCAGAAACAATTCTAACATAAATGTTTCTGGGACCTTCAAAGTTTCTGCACGACGTTTCATATTTCTTAACAACTCAGAAGGTTTTCTAGTACCTAACTCTTCACCCGATAGAAGCTGATGAATCTCCTGTTGTGAAGATTCACCTGACCTATTTATAAGTTCCGTTTTCAAATGAGTATAAGGATCTGTGGCATCAGGATTCATCAAAATATCGCGAACAAGCGACGCAACCTCTGGAGGTAAATGGGAAACAACATAGTTAAATTTAGTCACAGATTCTGTAATAGGTTTTGGAGCAGCTAATTTAAACGTGCTTTCGCACATAATAAACCAAAGAGCAGGATCCGATCTATTGTAGACAGGTATTTGAACTGCACCTACCTCAGACATTGTGCAATAAATCCTTTAAATTCAGGAGAGCAGACAGACAGCGCGACGAATTCACAAAAAGAATTAATCCGAAGACGAAAGCTTATCCAGAAACGGAAACGTTTAGATGCGTACGAATTCTTCACGAACAACAGTCCAAATGTGCATCATTATAGTCGAAAATATCACGTCCGACAGGTCACCACTGTAGTGTTTTTGTGCGTGTTTTATAATTAAATAAGTAATTCCATGGTCAGAAGGTAAACATCCATCCTTCACTGAAATCTTCATCTCATATCTTCTTAAGAGTAGATCGTGTGCAGCCGCCATTACGTCAACCTTATACTGGTCCTCACAAAGTGTTGTGCAGAACAGATAAAACAATCACCGTTGACATTAATGGTCGAAAAACTACAGTTTCCCTGGACCGTGTAAAACCGGCACATCTTCTCCCGGAAACTGTGTTATCTCCACCTCCAGTGATCAAAAACTTAAAAAGTACTGATGTTCATACATCCAAAAACGACGAACCTCCAACATATGTCACAAGATCAGGAAGACGTGTACATTTCCCAAAAAAACTGACTACTTACATAACTTAATTTTTTTTTTCTCTCTTGTCTTTTCATTTACGGTTGTGTATTTTTTAAAGCATATGTTGTATTTTTGTGTCGTTCCATTGTATTATCCTCTGTCACTGGGGGGATACTCTGTAGTATCTGGCAACAGATCTGAACTCTATTTTATATACCGATTGACTTTAGAGTATCTGGCAACAGTTTGGTAGATAAGTAGAACGAAGTGAGCGGCGAATAAAGATGGATGTTTACCTTCTGACCATGGAATTACTTATTTAATTATAAAACACGCACAAAAACACTACAGTCACAATGAAATTCAAACCGTTTTACTTGTTTCTACAGTTATTCAATAGAGTGTTTTTTCCCCTCATTTTTTAAAGTTAAGGAATGAAGATTCTCTTTATATTTTCGTATTCTTTGGCAGTGTCGTGATGAATTTTTACTTTCTGATTTCATCTCATTCGATTTTTTGTGGAATTTATATATATAAAAAAACCACTAAGAAATTAAGTATACAGGGTTCCCACTTATATCAGTTACACCCCCTTAACTTCTAAACGGTGACAGCTTAAGCCATAAAGTTGGTGTCTAGGTATAGTAAAAAGTAACGGATATAAGTGGGAACCCTGCATATTTGCGGAAATCTATCGGCATTGGAGAAACGTACAAACTGTCCTTTGCTGTAAATGTTTTTCACTTTTTTCAATATTTATCTTCCGCATGCTGCAATTGTATTCAAGACTTTTGGCATCATTTTTAATTATCGTTTGGCGCAGATTTGGATAGCTAAATTCTATTTTGAATGTTGCATAGTGCTTGGGAAAGTCAAATGATCCCTCAAATTTTGAAAAAATGTTAAAGTCAGGTTTGGAATGCGTAGGATACGAGTTTTCCTGTAATTGGCAGTCGGGTTGGTAGACAAAGATCTAATGTATCAGATTTTATACAATGAAAATCTTCGTGACCAAGAGCTAAATGCAGCGGACGCAAGTGAAACTTATCTTTATCAGCATTGAAATTGAAAGTAAGAATAAGAGTAAGTGTACGTAGAAGAACATATTCGGAATAATCTCGGGTAATGAATACGTAAAATATAAAAATTATATGTAAGACAGCGTCAAGAGTGAAACAAAAGAATACAAACAAGAAGATAAAGAATACTGAAATTCGTCTGGTCCATACAGATTAATTTCGTTTTCGACAGAAAAAATGACAAATAATAACATGTCGTCTTTTGTCAATATTTTTGGTCCCATTATGAACATTGTCTTAAATGGGACTTTGTAAGCTAGGGTATTCTTTTGCTTTCTGCATAATTTACAAACAGTGTGTCCCTGAGCTCGCGAGCCAGACTTTAAAGGAAGGTAAAATGCGCATACGAAGACATTTCTTGTGCAGCAATGTCGGGGCGGAAAGTTGACAGATGTTGAGGAAACGGAAAAAACTTTTTATTCACATATCAATTACAGTAAGTGTGCAAAAATATTAAACCAAAATGTGTCACCACCAGTGGCGAATCCAGGGGAGGGGCTATCGGGCTGCAGCCCCCCAGAGCTAAACCAAAATTCTTGATTTAATTTAAAATCACTACAACTGTTTGATCTTAATTTTCATTTTAAAAAATAGTAATAAAATCGTGACAACATTGTTTTCTGACTTGACAAGCTCGAAAATTTTCCTACTTTTCTAGTCATTCCACTTGCACTTGTAGCGTTGGCGCGGTCGAAAACATTTTTTGGCCAGTTATTTCATTGTATTTTGTATTAAATTATCGAAAGTATTGTGGTATTCTTTATTATTCTTATTGTCAAGAGAGGAAAGCCTGTAAAGTTAGAGTGTTTTGGTTTATATAAGCCATGAGGTTTGACATTCGTCACTACGATACAAAATTTTTATGACCTCCGCCCCCCCCCCCCCGACCCGAATCCTGGATTCGCCACTGGTCACCACCAACATCGATACTGGCCTTACAGCGTCTAGCAAGTGATTGGCGTACTCTTTCGAAGATGCCGGGTGTTTCGCGAACACAGCAACTGAAAGTCTTGCAACGAGGTCCTCGTCGGAGTCCATTGGAGTCTCGTAGATAAGTGCCTTGAGGTGAACACCATAAGAAAAGAAAATCGGCCAGGCGAATGGTCCACGTCGTCCAAGCAATAAGACAAGATAGATCCGTAAGATGACCATCCGTAGGCCATCTCTACCCGAAAGGGTGTATGGCCGTTAGCGGGACGGTGGGGAATATAAGACAGTACGAAAGGCACCGCACCCCAGTCCCCAAGGACAAGGAGAGCTGGATGAATTTTAGAAACATCAAAATATTTTCAAAGGTAAACCCCTATTATACAATATCGTGCACATACTACACCTCAAAACAGAGGTGGATTTTAATCGCTTCAGAATAATCTTTAGCATTTACAAGATACCAATTTACAAAGCGCAGCCAGCCAAACAAAGAAAAAGGTGGCATTGCGCACATCAATGCAGAAATGGTGGCATTTTGAACGGCAACGGCCGCAATATACGCCATGGCTGTTAAATGGCCGTATACATTTGCTCTAAATCATTCTAGACACATTCTTCTACGCACAATTAATATTAATCTCACTATTATTGTCTCTGCTGACAAGTCGCCATATCTTACTTATATTATTTTCACGAAGGAAAGAATGCTGTTGATAATATAATCACAAAGAGTTACTTTGAGTTTCTGGTGCTGATGGGCGCTTCTCAGAGATAGTTTGAACAAACATCTTTCTTCTGATTTCTCAATGAAAGGGGATCAGTGATTCAGTTGATCGGAACTTTGTTCTGATCACCAAATGATTGCCATATATAATTCGAATTGTCGCATTTAACAGGTTGATCGTCGTGTGAATCAAATACGATTCACACCTACTGTCTAATCAGATGACTCCCTCCTCTACTGTAGTTAAGAGATAGCAGAGAAGGGGTCATGTAATTAGATAGAAGGTTCGAATCTCGTGCGTGAGTGGCGGCAACGAACTTGCTTAGTTCACGAAAATCAGAGAAGGATCCGAAATTCATTTTTTATCCATCAGTAGTCATTTGCAAAAAGTGAGATTTTTTAAAAGCTTGATATTCGAGTTCTACATTAATTGAAAGAAATTCAATAAACACCGCGTATCAAACCTACGTTTACACCTCAAACCAGGGTCACATTTAACGCAGGGCCAACCTAGGCCATGACCTAGGGCACAGCAAGTCAGAAAAGCGTATATACAGAAGAAATAAGAACCAACTTAAAAAGCACTGAACGTTCAAATAATTTTCATTATTATTTCGAAAAGGACGTATAAAGTACTGCTATGAAAGCAACGCATTTACGCTACTCATCTCTGTAGTTTGTGTTGTTTTGCTCAGTTACAGACAAAAGGCGTTTTCTGTTTCTCTCTCACACACTCAGAGTAAGCCACGTGTTGAATAGATTTGTGAGGGGGGCGCAGAATTATGTGCTTTGCCCTAAGGCGCAAGAACACGTCAATCCTCCTCTTTCCTAAACGCACTGCAAACGATCAAGTTTTAAAACAAATGATAAATGAGGATGAAAAATGAATTGTTTGCCATAGAATCAATTGAAAAGACACAAGCGTGATGAATCTGAACAAACCAGATCGAAAATTGAAATTCTTCGAAGGAAAATTATGCCATCAATTTGATGGAATCATAAAGGAATTGCAAGTTTTTAGTTGTACCCAAGCCACCAAACTATTATCAAATGTGTATTGTCAAAAACCAGTAGAATTAGATAAAATAATCAAAGAAAACGGCCTTGATTTGGCAGATCTTTTAGGAATCATGATTTTTCATGACAACTGAAGAATCTTTAGTGACTCGTAAAAAATTAGAGAAGT
>BGPR01029611.1:2674-16627 GCA_013235015.1 Araneus ventricosus | reverse complement strand
GAAATGGATTCAAAATAATAATCGGGAAATTTTTCTGTAAGAAGCTTACATTACGCTAAACGTAGCTTCTCTTAGCCCGAAATTTCCCAAACAAAAGACAAAGGAGATCAGTACACCAAAAAGCATATTTTCAAAATAAATAGGAAAAACAAAAACACAAACATCAAAACGCCAATAAGATTGATTAAAATTATCAGCCATCTGGCTTTTTTAAAATTAGCCATCATAAATAAAAACTTACCCTATGTCCATAATTGAGAAAAAAGAGAAAAAGGTTTTCACGTAATCACAATTCCACGCTAACTTTCTTTTAAAAGGAGGTATTATCAAATTATTACTAAAGAAACACCAGTCCCATGGTGCCATCTATATTCGAAGAAACAAAACAGAAGAAGTGAAAACAGGAATTTTTTAGGGAATAGAACCATTTAGACATATTAAGAAAAAAACCCTTAGTTTCCATCTATCCGACATGCTACGATGTTTTGAATCACCTTTAAATCTATATATGTACAAAATGCTAATGTATATGGCAAAGAAAAGAGGTTAATTTCTCTTTTGAAGATGGCAACGATTAGTTTGTTAACTCAACAAAACCGGTAGCCATGTTAATCATAACTTCATAGGCATAGCCTGCAAGTACATTTGTTCTGGTGTAAAACAACTTTTTCTCGAAAAAAAAAATGAATTTTAGACGTAATGTTCACAACAATTCTTACAATATGAAGAAACTTTGGATGAAATCATTCAAAACAGATCAGTTAGAAATGAAGCAGATGGGCATAGGCGAGCCAGAGAATGTTTAGATTAATGTCAAAATGGATAAAGTCAGCGAAGATAAAGTCGTGTCAATTCACAAATTGAGGCGAGTATTATGAGCATTGTATTTTCGGTACTTTTCTGTTATGCGCGCACCACTTGGCGGCTTTTTTTTTTTTTGCCTTGGCGAATTGGAGCGCTGAATCGCCAATTTGGCTCTATTTCTTTCTTGGCGGTAGTTGAGTCGTGCTGTATTCTTGGCGAGCCAAAGCGTCATGAGCCAGAATGCGCCAATTTCGCCGGAAATGCATGGTGTGTGTATAACGGAGCGCAGCGGGATCGGCTAGTTTTTTAAAATTTCTTCAACATTTTTGCTTCGTTATCTTCTGGTATCTGACTCTCCAGAATTCTAAAATGCTCTATGTATTTCCTTTCCCAGGGGTGGCGCAGAGTTTCCCCGGCCACCAGCCGCAACTCGACCTGCCGCAGCTGAAGAAAGTGTACGACAGCTACGAGACCACGGCCCGGGTGGCGTTCCAAGACCCTCGAGTGGTCACCACCAGGAAGCCGGAGATCCAGTGCAACTTCTGCAGGCTGAAAGCAGGGAGGGCGTAAAGACAATTAACTCTCATTATTGTGCATGTAATCAAAAATTAATAGTTGTGACTATCCATCGAACAGAGAATGTAAAATTTCTTCTTTTCTTTTCAGTAATTAAATTTTAGAAGCCCGATTTTTTAAAAATTGATTTCAAAATGTTTTTTGACTTCCATTTCTTGAATAAAACATTGGGAAAATATTTTTAAAAATTCTATTTTGTTTTTAAGTGTGGTTTATGGCTAAAAAACAGTTTGTTACCAACCGACAACACTGGGCTTTATTTCAGAAAGAAATTTCTTCGATAAAATTCTATGATGTCAAACACAGATGGATTTCAATAAATAATAATACGGATAAATACTTTCTTTCAACATTGTGGAATAAAATATGGTATTCTCAAACGTACAAACAAAGATAAAAAGATGCAGCCTCAAGTGAAAAACATCAATTTATCTATATTTTTTTATCAGCACTCAGGCTGCCATCTATAGGTTGTCAATTGATTTAATAAAAATGTCAGCATGTATCCTATTGGCAACAACAGGCATTAGAGCTTCAGTCTCATTCTCAAAATGTTATAAGACAAAATTGGGTATGTTACTTAAAGGCAACACTGGGTCTTTAGGGGTTAAGACAATTAAATCAATCTGAATTTTCCGTCTTATTATCGATTCATTCATCCGTTTTGTGAATGCTTTTCGTCAACTCTGCTGGTCTTGGATAAATAATAGACATATAAATTAAAATGTAAAAATTATAAATAAGAAACAGAAGATTTAAACAAAAAATGATGACAATACACCTCAACGCAACAGCATCAAGTGATTGCATCAACAAAAGAATTACAACAATTAATATTTAAAAACACATAAGATAGATAAATCACATAAAATAGAATTTAGAATGCAAAAGAGATTATTCAAAATGGAAGGAATGGCAAAGAACTCGAATGACTAACTTCTTCGAAGGCCACTAGCCATAGGAGTTCTAAAATGGACAAAATTTTCTGTCAAGGGTAAGATTATAAGAGTTCTTAATTAAGTTTTAATTAATTTTTACTTATTAATTTATAGTTAATATCTTTGGTAAATTTTTATAATTATAACTGCTGGTCTTAGAATTGATAAGATTTTTTTTTTGTTTTACGTTTTGTTATTTTTTGTAGAGTCTTTTAAGTTGCTTATTTTTATTCTAGAAGTATTAAAATTTGAGACTGGTTGCAAATATTTGAGTTATGGTAGATCAAATGACCGAATTCTCAATTGCTTCACGTAACTCTTAAGCTGGGCATTGACGACCACACTGTTCTGCTCCATCTATACCAACAACTGGTTTGTATTCCGCTCATTCAAGTCGATAGATTTAGACAAGTCATTCATGGATGCTCCAAAGCGCACTGCCGCCGCCGCTTCGATCCCCCCGTACTCATCTTCCCACCCTTCTCCACCCTCCCCCTTCCAACAGTTGTCTTCCAACAGTGATGTGAAAACAGCTGCCGAGAACTGGCTCAATGGGCAGTGACGTCATTTCTGCCAAGCCGGGGTTTAAACAAGTTGGTCCTGCGTTCAGATAAATGCTTAAATTGATTTGGTGATTATGTGGAAAAGTGATCAGCAAGTATTCTTCTTAATTCCCCTCTGTATTTTCTGTTTAATGTTAATAAATAATTCTTGATTACTTTGTAAACTTTTTTTTGGATCCATCCTCGTAATAAAAGAAGGAAAATCTTTGGATGATTTGCAACATTCACGTCGCAGACTAAAGAGCATCTATGTTATTACCTGTAATAGAAAGCGGGGAAATAACATTTCTGCGTGAAATGCTATCAAACCGGAAAAGAAGTGTAGCATATTAGAAATATGTAGAATCACAGAGTTTTCAATTGGTTTTGGAACTGGGTAATAATTAAAATTGAGTAAAGAGTATTCTTACTTTAAACAAGTAATATAAAAATTTTTTTAAGTCGATTCCTACTTGATTGAACTAATAGTAGGAGTGAATTGAAGGAAAAAAAATAGACCTAAGTTTATCCATTCAAACGGGGAACTAAACATTTTTGGATACAATTGCCAACAAGAGATATTTTTCAGAATATAAATTAAGTGCAAAAATAATTTATAGATGGTATGTCAGCTTAAAAGCATTATCATGTTAAATATTGTTACGAAGCTGTAAAGTCGCTTCCCTCAGATGCTAAACTTGGCGATAAATTTGGCGACCTTGGCGACAAATTTGGCGACCATTTTGACGAATTGGCAGCAAAGTTGGCGACTTTGGCGACAAAAGGCTCTAATAAATAAAATTAATTAATTCAATTTAATTGATGAATTAATATTTGAAAAAAACTATTAACATCAAGTGTCTTCCACTACAAGTTTAAAAAAATGTATTTGAACTTGAGTGGATGAATAAAAAGTATTTTATTAACGATTGAATCTTGAAAATTCCCTTTGTCGCCAAAGTCGCCAAGTCTAGCATCTTATCTAATTAAAAATTTAATTAAAGACTTAATATTTGAAAGAACTGTATTAACATCAAGTGTCATCCACTACAAGTTTAAAAAAATGTATTTGAACTTGAGTGGATGAATAAAAAGTATGTTATTAATGATTTAAAATTTGAACAAGATATATAAATACAGGGAGAGTGTGAACTAATAGTAGGAATTGAAAAATAGATTCTTTTCAGTAGCCCAGTTGGCTGATATCGCACTTTCTTCTTTCCGACACTTCCGTATTTTAGTCGGTTAACCTTCGAAGAAACCATTTAGAAGTTATATAATTGACTAAGTAGAAGGGGGTTGCGTCAAAAGCACACTCACAGTCAAAACAACGAACAAACAAGCAAGGAGTTGAAAATTTTACATCGGGGCAATCACCTTTCAGAGAATTTATGCCTCACTATCGAACAGCTCATTTCCTTTTCAGGTTTTTTTTAACTCGGCGCCCTTTGAAGAGATAAGGCTTTAACTTTTAGAATAACAAAACTAAAAAAAATAAAATCCAGCAGAATGCAATGGAGGCTGTTCATATGACGTTACAGTCACGTGATAAACGTCACCGTCCATGGCATCTTGTCTTGCGCTGTGCTGCGACGCCACGTCTTATTTCCTCCTGCAGGAAGCACAATGGATTCCAGAATTGAAAGGGGATCAATTTCTGCTCGCATGATACATATCAAGTGCGTCACATCGGTTCCGTTTAGGAATCCATAGTGCTTTTTGCAGGAGGAAAAAAGACGCGGCGTCGCAGCACAGCGTAAGACAGCAAACAGTTAGATGGCATGGGTGGTGACGTTTATCACGTGACTGTAGGGATGGGAAACTCTACCAGTTTTAACCGAAAAACAGTTTTTTTCGGTTATTTTTCTCACTGGTTATAACCGGTTATTTTTTTAAAAATCCAATAACCGGGTAAATATACCGGATCGGAAAATAGGGTCGATTTTAGGTTCGATTAGAAAAAAAAAATTATCAAGTCATGAAGCTTTGAATTTCACTTACGCCAATCAGCGACAACCGCTTCCTCGAGGCGTCTGTTGGTTGGCGAATTACTGAAAGAGTCTTTATGAACAGATAAATTTTGGCGAATGGATTGATTTCTTGTAAAAACAATATTAATAAAAATTTTTGTCTACAAACGGCCTTTTTTTAATAAAAAAAACCCCAAAAAACCGGTTATTTGGAGCGGTTGTAACCGCCAGGTTAAACCGGAGGTGAAAAAAACTCTGAATAACCAAAAACCGGTTATTTTTGTAATAACCGCCATCCCTACATGACTGTGATGTCACGTGGGTACTATTTCATTACCAGGGTCCCAGTCTAGCCCGCCAAGTGAGAGGGGCAAAATACCCGTGGCTCGGGCCAAGTGGGGGCTCGCTAGCCCGAAATAAGGAAAAATATATACGTCTTATTTTCAAGAGTATTTACTTTTATCCATGACAAACGGGGCCTGGCCTGCGTGGAGGCATATTTTTAGATTCATTTTAAAATTCTCACATTCTCATTGTATTAGTTGAAAACAAAGTAGGTGGCTTGAAATCGGATTTTCGGAACAATAGCTGAAGTGACCGGGCAACCGGAAGAAAGACGATGAATAGTCAGCGCGGTCTTAATTCGCAAGGGGGCCCCCGCATGCCAGTACTTTGATTCGGGACCCGCTGGCCCTTGTCCCAATCGTCCACAAACTTGGATGTTGGCTCTACTTTGTGTTCCGCCAACAAGGAATTGCAAAGAGATTGAATGTTTCAGCTAACATTTTTCAGGTTTTGCATTGAATTGATCCTAACTGGCTTAACATGTATCACGAATGTATGGATTAACGATATACAGTAAAACCTGTCTATAACGATATTGTAGGGACCTAGAAAAAGTATTGTTATAGACAGGTTACCGTTATGGATAGTTGAGATTTGCGCATCCAATGTTTATATGCGTATGAATGTATTTATGTACTAACATATTCTATTGCGCTTATTGGTTCATCTTGCAAATAATGGCGGATATAAAATTGTATTTTATAAACATATAAAATGTGCAATTTTATGTACCGATATAAAATTTTATCTCGAAATTTTTTTAAGAACTTCAAATCGAAAATTTTAGTTGAAAACTTTGTCAGCATCGTCATGTACGGCACCATTAAATCGTTTTCATTTGCTTTTCACTTTACTTTTTTCCACACCTCCAATGTCTTCTTTTCTTTTTCAAAAAAAGTGGCTAGCAACGACCGAAAAATCCCATACTTTTCAGTAGCATCAACTTGCTTTAGTTCTTGACCGATTTCCGAAATTATTTGTAGCTTTTCTCCAAACGTCAATATTTTGCGCCCTGCCATCCTAGATCCACGCTGTTAACGCTTCAAAAGCGAATTTCAAGAAACAAGTGGTCAGTTTGAAGCGCTAAATGCGAGTGGACACGTTAATGCTTACCAGGGGTAAGAGGCAACAAACATCGGTACAGATTTCAGTCATCCCCCAAAGCCCCTCCTACAACAGGCTGCGGTTTCTTGCACACTGCCTCCGATATTCCTGTTATCTGACATTCTTTGACCATGAGGTGTCGTTTTCCAAGAAAAACCAGCGGGAGTGTTCTCCCTTAAACTTTCTCGTGTATTTCCCAGAAAAGTGGTGTTTCCCCTCCCGCGAGTATAAAAAAATTCGAACCTACTGTTACCCAGAATCCTATGACTATCAGAAAGTTTTTCATTATAGTGATTGAAAATTATCCAGGTACAGAATCAAATTCAAAGAGATGCGTACCGATTTTCCGCTCTTGCCTTCTCAAGGACAAACTGACCTAATTCGCTCCTTTCGTGAGCACAGACGATTGCTTCCATACGCATGCGCGTGGAGATAGCGGATTGGTTTCAATGGTAAATTATACAGGCCGACAGACAGTCAACCCTTTGACGGATTTGGCCCAAAATTTTATACGGACTTGCATTCATGACGATAAAACCGTGTACCAAATTTTATCCATCTAGCTATTCAACTTTTTGAGTTATAGTGTTCACATACAAGTGCGGACATACAAACAGACAGACTTCCCTTTGACGGATTTTGTCCACAATTTGATAGAAACCAACAAATTATGTGTAAAGATCATATACCAAATTTCCTCCCCATAGATCTAATAGTTTTCGAGTTATCGTGTTCAGAGACAGACAGACATCATTCCAAAATTGTGTTTTTCGGACTCAGGGAGGTCTAAAACGTGGAGATTCGTCAAAATCTCGAGTTCGAATTTTTGACGATTGCAATACTTTCTCTTTGTATAGCTTCGTATATCAGAAAGTAAAAATCGGGAATGTTCTGTACCAGCTTTCTAAAGAGGTAAAATTATCGTTATAGACAGGTGAGTCTTAAAAGTGATTATCGTTGTAGGCAGGTTCAAAATACATTAAGTAGACAGGAATTCCGCCGGGACCAAAGAAAATATCGTTATAGGCAGGTTTATCGTTATACACAGGTTTCACTGTAAATCCTTTCAGTTTGGTGTTCAATAATTAATTCGTTTAGTGCCCAATTCTAAATCACTGTACCAATTTTCTGCGAAACAGAAAAATGAACTGCAAAAGCTGAGTTCTAAACAAGATGTTGGCATTTATTGAACTTCAAATTTATTTTGTCAGAAAAAGCTTTTTTTATTATTATTATTCCTGTTTCTTCATATCTTATCCAATTTTGCTTTCCCTTTTCTTTCCAAAACGCGAGTGCTATTAATATTGTACTCATATTTGATCTCGAAATGGAAAGAAATCGATTAAAAGTGTAAGATACTAAGGTTTCTTTTTAATTTAATACTATTTTAGAATGAAATAAAATAAATCTCGAATAGAACATCAACGACCTAAACAAAGTCATTTTATCTTCCACTGAGTCAAAAATATAATTTACCTGCAAATAATGACTAAATTTTAGAAACACACGAGAAGATAAAAAGATTGTGTGTTTTTTGGCAGCAAATTCAACTTAAAAAACAAATGATTGCAATAAAGACAGTGATTTTCAACATTTTTCTTTCTTTAGGAAACTTTAAAAGATGCAATTAAAAACAACAGTTCAGTAGATAGTAATTTCTACGTGTCCTGTGACGTCAATTTAGGAACGGTCAATTAAGCCAAAGCGTCGACTGTTATTCTTTTTAAATCCTGTATATGATCAACAGGGGAAAAAAATGCCAGTATTAGCAGGAGAGCAATGCCAAGTCAATCAGTCTTGCGAAACATTTTTTTTTATCTCATAAATAGTAAGGAAAGTTTGCTTAAAATGTCCTTCGAAAACTTTGAATGAATGTTTCATTTTTTAATTGTCGGTGTATATGAGTTTCTTCTTTTTTCTAGAGCAAGTTTGTCGAGCTCAAAGCAGTGACGGTGAACCAGGGGGGAGGGCAGTCGCTCCCCTACTTTTTGCGGAAAAAATTAAATCTTTATCTCATTTTAGCAGGAATTATTTATTTATTTAAAGAAAAGCACTCTACAGAGAAAACTCCATTTACAGAGTGCTATAAACACACAAAGAACAAAAGCCACAAAGAGTAAACACAAAAAAATGCTCTAGAAAACAAAAAGTTGAACACAGAGAATACACAAAATCAAAGCACTTTTCCAAACGTATAAATAATTAAAAACGAAAACACATAATCACAAAAGCACTAAAACACACTATGATACTAAAAGTCTTTTTTTAAAAAAATTAAAAGACCATTTCCAAAAGGCAAGGGTTAAAAAGTCAAAACACGCAAGTACCGAGTCTTCTAAAAACACAACCAGGAGTTTAAAAGTTTAAAACGTAAATACACACTTGAGATAAAAAATAAATTGCAACACTTAAGATAAAAATAAATTCAAACACGGAGCCAAAAACAGAGTACAAAAAATGAAAACCTATAAAAGACATTAAAAAATGGTCGATTACATAAGAACACGGGAAATCTAAAATGCTGTAAAAAGGCAAAATAAAACACATCATGTATTTAAAAGATGCAAACATTTCGATTTAAAAGCACCAAGAGACATATTAAAAATGCCAAGTTCATCAGAGAACTTGTTAAAGATTTTATAAAACCTATATAACGAGAACCTGTTAATATAATTAAATTTTGAATATAAATTTGGAAGGAGAGGAAATTATGGGAAAACAATAGTGTTCGGGCAAGTTAGCTAATTTTGTAACTAAATTTTTAAATTTTGTTGACTATCAATTATACTTCATGGGCTAATTGATGGGTATCCATAAATTTTTGCCCCCTCCCCTACTTTTAGAGATGGCGGTTATTGCAAAAAAAAAAACAGGTTTCTTTCACCTCCGATTTAACCTGGCGGTTAAAACCGCTCAAAATAACCGGTTTTTGAAAAACCGGTTTTCGGTTTTTTTTAAAAAAAGCAACGTTTGTGGACAGAATTTTTTATTAATAATAATATACAATAAATAAGTATTAATACGATAATTAATTAATGTATTAAGTAATGATTATAAATAAGTAATTAATACAATATGTAATAATAATAAATGAGTAATTATTGCAATAAGTAAGTATTATAGACAAAATTTTTTATTAACATTGCTTTCACAAGAAATTAATTCATTGGCCAATATTTATCATCTAATCGGCTCATAAAGACTCTTTCGGCAATGTGTTGATCCGTGAGTCGACACCTCTCATCGGAAACAACACCATTCCACGTAGACGCCACTGAACTTCCGAGTAAAGATAAATATTTTTTGGCTGCAGAAAACAGATGCCGTTAATTTTGTTAGTAATGTTTTTCCAGGCAATCAATCCATTCGCCAATATTTATCTGTTCATAAAGACTCTTTCAGTAATCGGCCAACCAACAGACGCCTCGAGGAAGCGGCTGTCGGTGATTGGCCTAAGATGATGAAATTCAGAGCTTTATAACTTGGTAAATTTTTTATCTAGTCGAACCTAAAATAGAGCAGATCTTCCGACCCGGGTTTTTTCCCAGTTTTTGAATTTTTTAAAAAAAAATAACCGGTTTAAACCGGGGCGAAAAAATATCCGGAAAAAAATACGGTTAACCGAAACAACAACAAAAAAAAACGGTTTTCGGTTTAAACCGGTAGGTTTTTCCCATCCCTACTTTTGCCACTCAATCACCGCCACTGACTCAAAGGTTAAAAGGAGCTATATAAACAAGCCTTACGTTCAGTGGGCCAAAAAAAGAACCCTTCTTACTTACTTTTTAATTCAAACTTTTCACATTCTCGAATAAGAATTATAAAAAAGTACTCTAATCGACAAAAAAATTCGAATTCGAGATTTGAACGAATCTTCAACACGTTTTAGGCCTCCCCGAGTCCGGAAAAAACTATTTTTTGAATTATGTCCGTGTCTGCACGTGAATTTCATGAGTTAGGTGGGAGAAATTTGATCTGCTGTCTTTGCGCCAAAACTGGTGATTCCTATCGAATTGTGGACGAATTCGGAAAATCTAACTATCTGTCAGTGGCGTTGCGAGAATAAGTGGCGCCAGGGGAATAATACTATTTTTTTCGCCCCCTTCATATTTAGCAAAAAAAAAAAAAAAAATTGACAAATACAGTGGAACCTCGCTTACCGAGCATAATTCGTTCCAGATGCTTACTCGCAATGCAAAACGCTCATTAACTCTATCAATACGGGACCGTCCCATACGTCCCTTCAAGCAAAAGACGATAGCCGACCTAAACGCCCGAATGTCACTCTGAAATTCCCGCCCCCTTTCGTTAAGTGTGATTGATTTCACACCTGCGGCGCGTGCTTTCTTCGTTAGAGTAGCTCGCCCAGATGGGTTGGAGAAAAGGAGGGTTTTCTTAGAATTCGGACAGTGCCAGCTGTCATTGTGGTTTTTGAGGAGGGGAGGGAAATTTACCTTATCTTTGAAAGAGGAACTCGGACGTTCCCGTATTTCGAGGTTCCTCTATTCCAATGGTTTTAGAAATGAGAGGGTTAAGCGAAACAATTTTTCCCATAGAAATCAATGTAAAATACGATACTGCGTTCCATGCCAAAAAATACTCAAAAAATTTTATACATATCGCTTATTCAAAGAAAATTATATATAAGATCGTTAGGGAGCCTGAATCATCATCATCATCTTATCTTCCATGCAGATTCAACCAGCATGGAATGCGGATAGGATTTTCAGAAATGAAATCGGAATGAGTGCTAAACATGGACTGATGAACCTGTTCTCTTATCCTTATTAAAAGAAATAAGCCAATTACGTTACGTCATTCACTCAAATACGTCGGTCAACTCGTTACGTCACTCAATTACGTCATATCATTTGTTATGTAGCGCATCAACAACTGCAAATGCATGGCAGGAAAATAGTTTTTAAACAACTGTGGCCTTAAATATTACTGGAATCAAAATATGAAAATATCCAAAATCATTCGTTCCATTCAAAACGTTTCTTACTAGAAAACCTTATTCGATTAACAGTTAAAACAGGTTACAGTTAAAAGGGCACCCACAAATACTAACTAGACACAATGCTTGATAAGAATTTAAATGAAATAAAAGCTCCTTGGATATAACAGTAGCAGGCGCAAAATCCAGGAATTCCCCTCTCCTCGTCACTCGTTATACGAAACGTCGCTCGTTAAGAGAGGCATTTTTTCCAATTTATTTCGCTCGTTATGCGAATTACTCGTTAAGAGAGGCATTTTTCCAATTTATTTCGCTCGTTATGCGAATTACTCGTTAAGAGAGGCATTTTTCCAATTTATTTCGCTCGTTATGCGAATTACTCGTTAAGCGAAGTTCCACTGTACACACTTATATTTTTCCTCCATTGTCCTCTAAGACTGGCGCCCGGTCTGGCCATACGCCCCTTGCTTCTAAATCATTACGCCATTGCAAGCAAAATACACCTGCATTAGATATTGAAATGATTGTGTGACTTTTCCGTACAGTGGCATTTGCGTACAGTTTATCAATGTTCAGTAAATCTTCTGTAACGTGTTGCTTTGCTGGAATTTGGCGAATTTGTATCTGGCGTGCGGACCAAATTATAGAAAGTTGTTTATCTGGATATAAAATAGTTGGTGTTTCAGAGTTTCTTAAAATTCATTGAACAACAATTTATCCCTAATAAAGCATATAATATAGAAATTATTCAAATCGATCTAAATTTCATTTAAGAGCATTTCAACGAATCTGGACGACTGCTGACAACGTTTAAAATGTTGCAAAACTTGTCCAAACTCTTCCTTGTTCTCATCAGTCACGTAACCGGTTGTCAAAAGACCATTGATGTATAGTTTTATGAAATGTACGCAAATGCCACTGTACGCAAGGGTTACAACACCATTAAGGCGATCCGCAGTCTGCTCGGCACTTGCCAAGCCACTGAAGGGCACGTGGTGATATTATTTCGCCTCTTTCTTCATATTTGATTTTACAAATTGACGTAATCGCTAATATTTTGCCTCCACGACGTCCCTTAGCAGGGCCGGATTACTAAATAGGCAACTGCCTATGGACCCCACAACTTTTTGGGGCCCCGAGGTGGTATTTTAAGGGTAATCTAATTTTATGTTTACCCTTTATTTGCAAGGTCCATGTACTCAAGCATATTCAAATTAAAATTAAGTATTCCGTAAATTTCATAACGCTATTCTTAGAATTTTTTTCGTGTTTTTAAATTTGCTTTCAGATCAATGTGGTCAGATTTTTTTCTTAGTTGGTTGACTCATTCACAAGTCACCAGCTCTGGAAATCTTTGTATTAGAATATTAAGATTCTGTCAAAAATGTTTTGTAAATTTTTTAAAAGCTAAATTTTTGTTTATCATTAGATTTAAATTTGAATTTTTCATATGCGATTTAAATTTTTTATAATAAAACCAACTCTCTATATGGTGATCTGCAATTTAAATGTTTTGTTGTTTCAATTAGTCATTATATGTGTTACTTAAAAACGTGCATGAATAGAGATTAAATTAAAATTTTTAAAAAATGTTTCGGACGTTGGGGAGTAGAAAAAGGGGCTCCCGAAACTAACATTGCTTAAGGGCCCCTGTAGGACTTTATCCGGCTCTGCCCCATAAAAGTGACATTCGGGGCATCTATAACCCCTTTGCCCCCTCTTGCTTCTCCACTGCTGTCTGTCCGCCACGATAACTTGGCCGCCAAAATGTCTAGTGTATGGCGGTCGCTATAGCAACTGATTATACTAGGGAAGATCCATTTCGAGTAGGAGGAATCCGACGGAAGTCGGAGTTTTATTTTATTCTTGGCGCCAGTTTGCGGTGGTAAAAAGAGTAGTTGATCATTCGTCTTCTCGGTTACCACACATTGCCCATTTGGCGCTAAATGCGCCAATGTAGCACATTTGAATGAACTTCTACCTACTAGAATTGGATTCTTCCAACGATAACCTGTTTGGCGGGCAGACAGTAGTAACTTGACTTTACACTACGACACACCCCTAACTCCAGAGATAAAAATCTCCGGTTTGCAGTTTGGATGGGTGTGAGTAGATTTTTATTGAACAACAACAAAAAAAGAAAGAAATTAAATAGAGTGTTTTAAACATGGACGAATTACATGTGAGAATTACAAAAACAATGAAATGAGTTTATATATATATATATATATAGTATATTGTTTGCTTATTCCTGGCGGTGGTAAGCCTTTTTCGCTTTTATTTTATTTTTTTTTGTGAATTCTAATATTTTAATTTATTTTATTCTAGGTCTTTTGTATTCGGATTTTTGCTTTCGACTTTTTAAAATCATCTTCAATGTATTTGTCTTTTATTCCAGAATTTTTCTATTTTTAATTGTCTTGTGCTTTTTGAAGGGATGGCGGCATATTTTAACGGGTTTCGTTTGTCGTTAGCAGAAAAAAGCGCATATTAATATCATAAGCGAGCTTCTCTTCCTGACGAGCGGCTCACTATGATATTTTTCAATTTATTATGGTTTTTGTGTCTTGGTTGTTTTTGAGTTTTTGTCTTATGTTTCTTGTTTGTTTTGATATACAGGGTGTCCAACAAAGGACTCCCTGATTTTAAAATTAAATAACTCGGCAACGGAGATCGATAGAAGATTGAAACCGGTGGAATGCTTAGTCTGAGAGCAG
>BGPR01029610.1:0-19177 GCA_013235015.1 Araneus ventricosus | reverse complement strand
GGTTGAAGAAGTTCATAGACGGCTTCTGGATATGATCTTCAGTTTTATCAATTTCCAGTTTTATCAAAATTTGGATTTTTTTAAGAAAACTTTTATACCTTCCCGAATATTCGTGCTATTTTTACGAAAAATGCATACTTATATTGCGCACATCAAACAACGCCATTGATAAAAGTTGAAAATCATTATCAGTTTTCTATGAAATGGGTGAGTTTAAATAATTTTTTTTTCTTAATCAGTTTCTGGTCTGTCCCCAAAAGGCCCTCGTGACCGAATCCTCACTGTAAAATGTGAGTTCAAGTTTATTCTTTACATGGTCCAAGTTCAAAGAAAATCCATCCAGCCTTTCGAGAGATATTCGGAAAAATGTGCAAATCCAATCTTGTTCGCATTTTCTGTCACCCACCTGTGCATGTAAACATATATTATATCCCACCGTCCACCTCTCACACTACATATATGTAATTATGAAATAATTAGACTCACACCCTATAATATACATGTATGTTTACATACTTGCTGTAATACGTTATATGGTTTTGAATAATTTCAAGTTATTGTTTATTTTTTTAATTCTTTAATAAATGAAGGCCAAGGTAAGTATTCTTGGACTTTAGGATAGATGTTGGAACTGCAAGTCATACTCACATAACTATTGTTGAATAGTTCTTGCGCAAAGGATGTTGGCTTTATCATCCATAAACAGGGCCGGCCCGAACAAAAGCGGGGCCTGGTGCAAAGTTGATTTGCGGGGCCTTGAAACTAATTTCTTAAAACAAAATAATAATTGATTACTTTTTGCCATTTATTACATTGCGCAAATTGGTATATTAAGGACTTAAGGAATACGCAAAAATGATAAATAATTAAATTATTTGATTTATGAACTATTTTGAAGGTGATTAAAATGTTAACTTTATATAAATAAAAAAATCAAAATAATAAAAAAATGTTATTTTGATTTGAATACAGTTCCGATAGATTATTTTTTAAATATATATTATAATATTGTGACCCTGTTATGTAAAACTCAACGACAAATTTTCATTTCATTAAATAAAACAATGCAATTTATTTTGTATTGCAAAATTGTATTTAAGTCTCTGTTTTTACCTACAGTTTGTGAATATTATCCAAATTATATAAAAATTCATATGATGTCTTATATTCGTGATAAATTCCGAATATCTTCTTAAAAGAAAAAAATCATTATAAATTATGACTAGAAAATATTTAATTCTGAAATATTCTTTGACAGAGGGGTGAAATAGCTGATCAGTAAGTTAAAATAAGACATTAAGTTGTTTTATTTTTACATTCAGTTATCATTTTTGACTAACTCTTCCACTATTTCCTTTGCAGTTATTGAAAGAAGATATGAATCCCGAAGCATGATATATTTCAAAAAAATTTAAAAGGCCTTCTAAATGTGAATTTGTATACCGATATCTATATTAGTACTTTGAAATATCTGGCTCGCACTATTTATTCATTCAATATGTCATACCAAATAACGAAACTTAATAAAAATTCAAATGAAGTTTAATTTTGATTGATTGAAATTAGGATTTCTTTTTCGTGTTAATAGTATATTCATAAAGAACATTCGAAGCTAGAGAAAATTGTGATACTTGATATCCCACAGATTTCACACTTTCGAATCGACATACCATTTCTGACAGCGATTTTGGAGTAAGATATCTGAGAGGCTTTTTTAATATATTCCAGCACATTACAGAACTTGCAAAAATATTATTAATGCCTTCTTAAGTAACAAAAAATGAATATGCAGAGAAAATTTTGAAATGTCTCTAAGAAAAAATATTCAAATTATGACTTCTGCAAAGAATATACTGTCCTTTGGAATTCTTTGTAGGATAAGCACTTTTGCAACCTTTATGTAAAATCTCTCGTATTAGATCCGTTATAGTTAGGATTACCATTTTTTTTGGTTGAAACCCGGATACGTTTGGGGGAGGGGATTAAAAGCATAGTATAAAATTCTAAAAGCTGCCTGCCAACCACCTTCTTTCATAACACTAGCGCAGAGCTTGAGGAAGGGAAGACGTCAAAATAAAAGAATGTTCAATTTTTATTAATGTTCTGTAATTCAAAATTGCATTGATGAAAAACAAAATTCAAACAAAACAGCCAAAACTCTTAATTTTCAGTTTGAGCTGGTGCACGGATAAGGAGATTGGTCCACTTTTTCATCAACCATGGATGCAAACAATGAATTTTCTTTCATTGGCAGAATGATATTTTCTCTCTTTTGTAAAAACGCTCTTTATTACAACCAAATTTTTCTCTCGACACATTCAATGTCGCAGTGGCGGTTTTCCGCACAGGTGTTAGAGGCGGCCGCCTCGTGCTTCGAGAATCTAGGGGGCCTCAAAATCTATGCAACATACATCGCTGTGCTAAGCCGGTGTCGAATTCACGATATTAAAGCCTTAATTCAATTCACAGGAAAGATTCTTCCTCTTCTCTTTAAAAAAAATAAAGGAGTGAAAACAGTGGAACGAAGCCAGGGCCAGAGAAACCTGGCCGTGGAACGAAGAATTGGGAGGAAATAAGCCTTGGGGATTTATTGCCGTCGAAATTCGACCACCCGCATTTACCGATACTTCTCCAAAACGTTGAAACCGATCTAGAAACCCTCGAGCAACCCTCCGATTATTGGAACAGGACACCTCTTCTGTGCAAAGTCCAGCCGCAAGGACTCGTTTAGATTTTTTTATTGGTATCGGAGGCGACCGGAAAGACAGAAGGGATTGCATCCCTTTGTGTGAAAAGGGTGCAGTTCTTTTGAGAGATGCCTTTTTTTTGTAGTTTCATTTTATTGTCATAAAGCTGACAAACAAGGGAATTCGCTTGTCTTTTTGAAGAGAAGAATTTTCAAATTTTTTTTAGTAAGAAAGAAACTTTAAGAAATTAAATATTTTATAATCCATTGCATCTCGAATCTTCTATACTGCAAATGTCAATTCGAATCTCCTTAAAATAAAATTATTGAAATTGATTTAATTACCGAACTTCTACACAAGATTTGTATGCCTTTGTTGTGTGCTATGGCTATTGCTCAGAATATGTTTTACTGCATTTCATTGGGTATCTCTTTAATTTATTTCAAATCATTTCATGCATAGTTTTATTTCTAAATGCATTTTAAATCTTGAGGAAGTAAAAGATTTCGTAAATTATGTTTTTAAATAAAGTTGATTTTTAAATTATAAAAAAGTTAAAGCACTTGTATACACATTTATAAAATTCGTCTTAAGCTAAGTTATGTTTGCTCGCTATTATAACCGGTATTTTATGATTCATTATTATAATAAATACTTTAATTTATATTATATTAATTTTTTATTATAAATATAATAAATCATCAAGAAACAAAATAAAAATTATTAAGAAATAAAGATTGAACAAAGTAACGGATTAAAGAATCCACCAGATGAACTTTCTCAAGGCGTCACTCAACCTGAGTGGATTCAAAATAAAAGACAACAGGGATGCTTTTCTGTTTTACGCAAACAAGCACTACCTATAACAATATTCTAAATGGCTTTCAATTTTTTTGACGGCAAATTAGAAGAAAAGGCATTTGAAACTTGCGTAACAAACTTAACCACAAAATATGCTGATGATATCGAAGCACATTATTTCAAAGACGAAGTGAAACATTTTATTAAATACACCAAAAATGAAAAAGTAACAAATGCATTGGATATGTACAAATTGATTAAAGATGGTCTACAATCAACATTTCCCAACATAGAAACAATTTTAAAATTTTTTCTCACTCTACTAATTTGTAATGCAAGCGGAAAGGGATCGTTTTCAGTTCTGAAACGCGTCAAGAACTATTTGCGGAATAGTATGAGCCAACCGCATTTAAATGAACTGTCGCTTTTATTTATTGAAAATGATGTAGTACAGGAATTGGAATATGAAAAAAATTATAGACAAATTCTCAAAATTAAAAGCAAGAAAAGTAATTTTATGTCTTTCCACACCTGTTTCTGTGTTCATAAAATTTTACTCCGAATTTCAAAAGTAGCATTTCATTGCTGCTACTGATATAATATTTATTTTTGTATCTCCTTCTAAAGTTTAATTTCATTTTTTGTTACCCTTTAGCACTGTAATTTGTTTTATTACCATTGAAGAATGTTTATTTAATTATATTTTTTATATTAGAAAAAGTGTGAATAAACTGAATTAGTAAACAAATTTTTCTTGGTTCACTTTTGATTAGTCATATTATATATAAAACATATTGCTTTGCTTTAGAATTCCCATTCTTATTTTTTTAAAAGAACAGAACAGTTTAAAAGAAAGGAACAGTAAAATAATAATAATAATAATGATTTACTCTGTAGAGCTTAAAACTATATAATATATTTTTTGAATAATTATCTTAATTTACTTTAAAATACTGTTTATAAAATTTTTCGGGAGAGTAATTCTATAGTTTCCCTCTTTTTTGCCTGTATTGTTATTAGAATATACCATTATATCCTTTAGGACAAAAGAGTAGACACTGCTTATTCCAGCTCCAAACTTAAATGGCTATAAAATGGTTCTCAGTTTATGGTAAAATTCTTTATATTTCATAATGATAAATTGATGATTTATGAGCTCATTTACCATTTTATAAATGAATAAGTTAAGTGAATTGAAGAAAAACAAAAACTATATTTATTAAAAACAATTTTGAAACTTGGTTCCTGTTTAATATAAAATTTGAATACTTGGATACTGCGATGTCCTACCCACTAGATAGAATGAAAGACCGAAAGATATCACTGTCACTTAATTATTTTAAATTTCAAACTAAAAAAATCTCTGTTTTGAATAAAAAAGATTTCTTTACCTATTTAAAATCATATATATATATATATATATATATGAAATGTATTCGTTATTGTAGTCGTTAAATGATTAAACAGGCCGAGTTAAATTCTAATTTTCATTTTATTATGGGAGAGTGACGAAATGTACGTGCATCTTAGTATAAGGTTTCAAGCCAAAAAGGAACAGAAGATCCCTGCATTTTCTCAGGTGGATTTAACAGATAGACACGTGATCAAAGTGAAAGGAATAATAGCTATTTTTAGTATATTACGTAAGTGTTTTAGGGAAAATGCATGGCGGCAATAAGTCGCTGATTTCGCGATTTGTGTGCGCGTGGAAACGATTAAAATATTCTTTTAGTAATAAATATGCCAAAACGAGAGATTTAATATACCTCTAACGCGGGAAAAGAACGGAACTGGAGTTTTAGAAAAGTGATTTTGGAATACATTAAGACTTTAAAATATATAATATTAGAATTTGAAATAAAATTAAGTGAAATTATTATAATTTCCCTCCTCCGCAAGACGCGTGTGTGCGCCAGGGACCTTGACACACACCCGTATCTAACAGGGATGCCCAAGTAGGAAATTAAAATTTATTTTTGAACTAAAATTTTCCCTTCACTTTATCATAAACATGAAAATAATTTCAAATGTACTTTATAACAACAATAATATGAACAAATGTAAACTCTTATACTTCCTGTAAAAATTCTTGAAGACTCTCGGTACCTGTAAAAACTCTAAATGTAAACAAATAAAAAACATTGATATATAATTCTAAAATATAAATTGTTTCAATTTTTTTTCTTTTCTTTTTCAGAAATCAGGAAATATAAATGTTATAAGTGTCGTATTAGTAGTATGTCAATTAAAAATTATGACTTAATTTATTTTTTATAAAGTGAAGAATTTTCTGTTTAGGAAGAAAGATACGATGGGACGTTATAGCCTGCAGAGATTAGCACTTTTGGGTTTTGATGGTCAAACTCTGTGCTAATCCACATCGCAAAATTTCCTGCGAAAATTGTTTCTTTTTATTTTTTAACAACCTAACTACACTCTCAATCTGTTATAGCAGTCGAAAGAGTATAAAAACTGATCTCCCGAGGCCTCAGAATGGAGGGAGTTGGCGTTATTATTTATTTTTTTTGTTCATTATTTATTTCTCTGAGTATAGTAATATTTGTTTTATTTACTTTTCTTTTAAGTCATGTAATATAAATTATTTGCCATACTCAAACAACACATCTAAACCTGATTTTAAACAAAATTAATTTATGAAGCAATTAAAATTTATGTGAATTATAAAATTTAGAGTATTTTAAACTAAGTTTACTTTTAAACATTTAAGGCCATTTTTTAAAGTAGCATTTCCTATTATAACCATAATCGAAAAATGTTATTTTCAGATTAGTATGGGATTTCATTTCAAAATATAAGAGAAGCACAGAAACAAACTATGTATAAATAAATCAAATCTGTGAATAAATCAAATTTACAGCTTAAACTTTGCAAAGTAATACTCAAAATTTTTAAGTGAATATTTCTTATTCTTAATAAAACCTCTTATACCTCAACATTTATTTATAGTATTGATATCAGCAAAATAAATTTCAAAACCAAAACAAAAATACTTTCACTTTTTAAATTAATGTCAAAAATTATTATATCAAATGAAACATATGATTAAAAACATAACAAAATCAAACTTTTAAAATTGATATTTCTTTGCAAGATATTTTATATTCAACATAAATACCTTAAATTTCAAAATTTAATATGGACACTGCAACATTAGTTTCAAATCAAAACCACGTTAAAATTTTTCAAATGTAATTTCATATCAATCACGAAATATAAATCAATACATAACACCAAATAATTTTTTTCAAATAAAAACTTAAAATCAATTAATAATCAAAAGTAAATAATTAAACAATTAGCGATAAAAGTTATATTTTTTGGTGCACCACGTCAAGGCATTTTAGAATAGATTTTATTGGAATAAGCTGCAGTTTTTTGAAACTGATAACACAGGGAAACTGAAATTATGCAGATCTTGGCGAAATTAGTACATTGTTATGTTATTGCGCAATTTTTTTTTTCATTTGAAGAAAATCCACTTGTACACAAAACTTTCTTTGATATTATCTGTAGCCGAGAGCACACTGGTTGAAGATAAAATACATTTGGTTATTGATTCGTGCACTTAGAAATTTAACACTTATTTTTTTCCTTCTTGATGAAAACCGAAACAGGAGCGTAAAACGAAATGAAGATTTGAAGCACATTATGGATATTCCGTTAGAATTTTTCCTGAAGCTGATAATAAACACAATGGTGAGGACTTTTCGTTGACACTTTTGAAAAACATTGTAGATGTGGAGTGGAGTTGACGCTGCATCAGGAATTTCCTCCTGGCAGCTGGATTTCAGGATATCAGGGACGAGACATCAGGAAAAGTACAGAGTCTGGTGTTGATTTTTCAGGAGGCACTATTAGAAGTTCCGATAAATTTGCAGCTATTTTGGTCAGCCATTTTTTGTTATTCCCCGTCACTCTCCATTACATTGTTTCGTTTTTAATTCTTACATTTTTAAATTTTTTTCTTAAGAATTTTTTCTCCGTGCAGACCATCCTGCCGACTATTGAAATGTATTCGTTATTGTAGTCGTTAAATGATTAAACAGGCCGAGTTAAATTCTAATTTTCATTTTATTATGGGAGAGTGACGAAATGTACGTACATCATAGTATAAGGTTTCAAGCCAAAAAAGAACAGAAGATCCCTGCATTTTCTCAGGTGGATTTAACAGATAGACACGTAATCAAAGTGAAGGGAATAATAGCTATTTTTAGTATATTACGTAAGTGTTTTAGGGAAAATGCATGGCGGCAATAAGTCGCTGATTTCGCGATTTGTGTGCGCGTGGAAACGATTAAAATATTCTTTTAGTAATAAATATGCCAAAGCGAGAGATTTAATATACCTCTAGCTCGGGAAAAGAACGAAACTGAAGTTTTAGAAAAGTGATTTTGGAATACATTAAGACTTTAAAATATATAATATTAGAATTTGAAATAAAATTAAGTGAAATTATTACATATATATATATATATATACATATATAAATAAGTTATTTTACATTACATTTTTATCATCAATAAAGTTTTCTTGGGAAGGAGGCCTCAAAATAATTTTGCGCCTGGGGCCTCATATCGTCAAAATCCGCCACTGCACTGGCGTAAATCTGGACATTATCCCGGACGTATGGTAACCCTAGTTATAGTACTACCGTCCACACAGTTCCCCAAATATAATTACTCTTTTTCTAATAGGCTGTTCTGATAAATATGAAATTAAAGCCACCATTCGTTCATAAACAAATTTTACACTGTGTTTCGTTTATAGTTATTTTTTCATGTTCTTTGTCATAGTGTTTCCCAGTTTGAAATTCTTTTTGAATTGTAAATGATATTCTGATCTTTCATGACTTTGCAATCTCGAACTTGAATGGATCTCAGTTATTTAGTCCAGTTAAAGACGAAGAAGTAGTATTTGAAGAGTGTCACAATGTGGCATCTTTGTATTTTGATTAGAGTAACCATATCACGATCATTGATATCGACATTTCGTTTCCAACTCTGTTGATCCTGTTGACGCAGGAATCTCGAACTAATTCTTATAGTTCTTTATTCGATGGAGACAAAAAAAATCCACCGTCAATAGAATTCCCTCAGCTTCATAGTTATATTTCCATTTTTCAGTTTTCTTATAATAACTTTCCTCTTTATTAAGACGAACGCTGTCTTTATAGGACTATTTTCGAGGATGTCATACGGCCCAATTTCATTTCCGCGATTTTGGTTTTCAATAATTGTTAATTATATGTTTCTTCAGTTTATTGCACATTTTCGGTTTTTAAAAATTTTGCAAGGGAGTTCCTCTTGTTTTCAGCATTTTTTTTTCTTTTTCTATGTTTTTCTTAAATTTATCAGATCCACACATATATTTTCTTCCGGCATATCTGTCTCTACTAGTCATTTTTCGAAACTGTCCAAAAATAAAATTAAAAAATTATGATCATTCTCTTTTTAGCGGTATGGTTACAATGAAACATCAATGATAGTAATATGATTATAATGAATATAACCACAATGAAATATATTATTTATTAAATTTCAATAATATATTATACTAGCCGCATTCGACGACCAGCTGGTTCGCCCGTTTAAATTAGTTTTTATTTTTGTATTTTATATTAATTATAGCATTACCCGTCGCAGTTTCAGCCACGATAACTCAGCAACGATGAACAAAAAACTGAATATTTTATTGTATTTGATAGATAGTAAAATATTTAAAGACGTAAATTTTAAAATGCTAGCGGTACAATTCTGCATGATGCATCGCAGCTAACGAAACTTACAAACTGAGTTTCAAATAGATTTCATTCAATTCATCTATCACTCATCGGTAGAATAATTAACGCTGAATAAGATTGTGAAAACCGAACATGCTGGAGGCCCGTGTGAACCAGTGGGTACAAAAAGTGAGGCGGCAAAAAATTCATAGACTTCTAAAAGACCCGGGAGTATAGGAGGTAGACAATAAAATTTAAAAATTAGTTAGTTTTCCCGAACACTATTTCCTTTTTGTAATTCCTAGTTTTCAGGTTGTAATTTCTAGTTTCTAATATCAAATTTGATCACTTGAGGAAATTCACTTTGGCAGCAGTACTATACTCTTAAGCCTAGCCAAAATTTTAATAAAAAATTATTTATAATGCAATATACAAAAATTTGAAAGCGTTTTCATGCCTCATAATTTTAAAATGGCGGGAAAGCATGAGATTAAATGCTTGAAGAAAGGACGCAAATCATTTCACCTCACAAACAATAAAAACAAACAAACCTGAAATCAATATCTGTTTCCTCGCTTTATAAAAATATTATTTTGAAGTAGGTGCGCTAAAATATTTAAGAAATGCAATGAATGCTAAAGTGAAAATTCTGCTTTGGAGTTAATTTCCCAAGAAAACAATTTATACTATTACAACCGTAACAATTGTAAAAGCGCGTGAATAAAAGATTTGCTGAAATAATGAGATGGTTTGAATTTTATTTACAACAATAAAAACATTGTTACAGTTCATGTTTTAAAACATTTTGAAACATTAATAAAATTGAACAAAATGTCGCATGTAAATAAGATCGGTGTCATTGGAAAGCTTTTTCAAAAAAATCTTTAAGATTATGTAATTTTTTTGTGATAATAGGATCCGAAAAACGTTAAAATTTAAAGTAATTTTTAAATAATTTAAATTCTAATTTAAATTTCGAAAAATCCTTTCTTAGTGAGCACCTACTCCCCAAGAAGCAACCGCCTGCAAAATTTCAAGTTTCTAGTCCCAGTGGTTAGGGATATTTCGTGATGAGTGAGTCCAGTGGCGGTTTTTCGCACAGGTGCTATAGGTGTTCGCCTCGTGCCTAGAGACTCTGAGGGGCCTCAAAATCTATTCGACACACTTCTCAGTGCTAGAGCGACTGCGAATTTACCATTCTTCCTTCCGAAACATCTGTCGAATGTCTGGCACAAAGTATTCCTGTCGGAAGTTAGTAATGCGGAAGTGTTCGATCCGCGTTAGTGACGTGAAAGTGCTCCATCCTCCTGGAGGTACCATTCTTCTTTCCCTAACATTTCTTGAACGTCTGGAATAACACATTCCTGCCGTGAGATAATAATGAGGAAGTTCTCAATCGTACTGAAAGTACAATTCTAAATTTCAATCTCTTCTCGGCCGTCATTAAACCTTTTAAACCATCCGAAAACTTGGGCACGCGACAACATGCCCGGGACATGTTATTTTTTTGCCCCTCATCGTAATTGACTTTCGAAAGTCTCATAAACGCGTAGGGAGGGTAAGTAGATCATTAGATAACGGCCGTCTTATATCTAATGGGCTAATTGGGCCCAGGGGCGCCTAAAAATTTACTATTTTGACTTCTTTCAATTTTGTACCAAAAAAAAAATAGATATAATTTTAAATATATTAAATGTAAAGATATTATTAAGGTTTGTAATTAGACAGCCATCAATAACATACATATGTCTATAATTTCAAAAATATTCGTATAGAAACAATCAGAGAAAATTTTAAATTACGAGTGAAATAAAACTTGCCTACATTATGGAAGCTGTTTTGCAAAATCCTGTTTTAAGAAGATGCTGCTTGCAAAATTGTAAGGTGGAGAACAGGTGACTTTTTTTCTGATCCTCAATTATTTTTTTAAGTAGGTATTTTCTTAGGGCCAAGGCTCTCAAATTCTTAGCTACAGTTCTGACGGGGCGCCAAATTATTATATCCCATGGCGCTCAAATTTGTTAAGACATCCCTAGTAAGTGACGCCTGGGTCATGATGTAAGATTTCGCCCCCCGTCATCATTAGTGCGTTAGCTATGGCGTCCGAGGTTTTTTCATCCCAAGTTAAGTGATATAAACGCATTAACATTTTGTCAATACGGTCAGTGGCGTATCGAAAGTAAGTGGCGCCTGGGGAATAATATGATTCCAGTCGTCATCAGTGGTTTAACGAGTGTAAATGGCGACATTGACTTGATATTATTTTTACGCCGCCACATCATTTTTTGCTTTAAATCGGGGCAGTAATGTTCTGACTCTATGGCGCCTGTTCAAACTTCACAAACTCTAATATTCGCAAATACACAATTCGTATTAATTTCATTTAGTTTGCTTACCTGTCAGTAAAGGACTCGTAGGCAACATGTTAGACATACTCCAATCGTATGCCACACAAAATTTATTTATGTAAACATAGAAGACCAACCAGTGGCGAATCAAGGATTCGGGTCGGGGGGGGGGGATGAGGTCATAAACACTTTGTATCATAGTGATGAATGTCAAACCTCAAGGCTAAAGTAAACCAAAACTCTTTAACTTTACAGACTTTATTCAATAAGAATCATAAAAAAACAATACAATACTTTCGATAATTTAATAAAAATTAGAATGAAATAACTAGCCCAAAAATGCCTTCGACCGCGTCAAAGCTACAAGTAGAAGTGGAATGACTAGAAAAGTAGGACAATTTGCGAGCCTGTCAAGCCAGAAAGTAATGCTGAAACGTTTTTATTATTTTTTTAAAAGAGGGAAATTAAGAAAAAGCAGTTTTAATAATGTTAAATAATATCAAGAATTCAGGTTTGGCTGTGGGGGGGGCTGTAGCCCGATAGCCCCCCTGGATTCGCCACTGAGACCAACACATAACACATTCAGCACAAGACAAACACAGGAACACAAAAAGCCGCCATTAGTGAGAGAGTTACAGTATAATATAGTAATCAGCGCCACCAGGCGACAGTTACAGGCTCTAGTTACAACAGCGTCCCCACATACTGGTGCCAGGGGCATCTATACCCTCTACATGAAATTTCACTGGAGAGAACTACAACGATTTTGAATATTTTGCATTTTGTGACACCGAGGAATGTCGTGAAACTTTCAGGTTAATTTAACCGAATTAATTTTCAATTTTCTTATTTTCATTTACAATAAACAAAGTATGTATTATTTGTCGCTCGAATGACTAAATGTCATTGATTTTCCTAACAAAACGGACAAACTTGTAATATCAAGGAAGACATGAATCTGCTTTTCATTGCTTAACCTGTCATCCAGGTATGGAGTATATATACGTCATGCTGCTTATGCCGTATATGTCCGTCATGGAGATTTTCAATCCACACATATTCGGAATTTTGTCACTTAACTGCTGTCAATAACTGGATTGAATAATAATAAAGGAAACAAAATGGTCCTTATTTTCTAGATTAAGAACAACCACAACTTGAACCAGAAGAATTTTAACCAGAACACTGGTTAAGAAATTGGTATTGCTATATGTAGCTGTTGATTTTAGATTTAAGCAAAGTATAAAATTGAGTTGACGGAAGGTTAGTATCATCTTGTTAAATGTAATAACATTATATCTAAAAATGCAAGAATTTCAGTAATATTATTATTTCTAGATTTTTTGTAGCATGGTAACGTCCATAGGTTGAATTTTGCCTGTAAATTGCGTGTTGCAAAAATCGTTCAAAATTTTCTAAATGGCAGGCTATTGGACCTATAGCTACCAAATTCGGCTTATAGTTACTTCTTGGAAGTAGGGGCTCATTAAGAAAGGTGTTTTAAAAGTTTAATTAGATTTCCAAATAATTGAAAATTAATCGAAATTTTAACGTTTTCCATCAATAACTTCGGCGCATGTAATCGTACAAAAACCGTTTTAACATCACTTTAAAATTTGAGACATTAGCTTTTCATTGATACCAATTTTATTTCGCGTAATTTTTTAAAATTTGAATAAATTTTTCGAAATTAGTTTTAAACACAATATTGTAACAATATTTTTTCCTTATCTACCGTGTGTAACAAAACAGCAAGATAGTTAATAATCAATATGAATGTTTTGATAATTCTCGTGCGACTAAGTAAAAATAAATGTTAGATTTTTCAGTTTATTGTTAGCTATTACTTCAATATATTTTAAAGCACTGGATATTTTTAGTATGTTGATGATTTTAGGCTGGCATTCTCACTGTAAATTTTGTGATGTAAAAATCGTTACGCACAGAGTACAACAGCTGATGCAAAGAAGCCACACAAAGACAGGACAGACGAATCAAACATAACATTTTATCCTGCTTCGAATTAGAGGTACTGATCTCTTTCTTTTTAAAAAAATATTATTTCCAAGAAATTGATAGTAAATGTTTTTAAAGAAGACGCACTACTGTAGGACTAGTTCTTAAATGAATGCATATGCGGGAACCAGGTCAATTTATATAAAATGTTACAGAAAATCCCCACACACTTCGATTTCATTCATATTGATACGATGAAAAAGTCACTTTAAAAATAATTTGGTTTATTTACAAAATGCAAAAGAAACGCCGACATCCAGCTTGAAAAACATACAGACTGAAACAGGAAAAAGTGATGAAAATAAAAAAAAAATGTTTTAAAGAACTAAGGCATCCGTTTAAATTTTAAAATCCCTTGGAAACTTCCAGAACTTTCTTGTTACAATGTTGCCAGTAGATTTTTAACAACTTATTGAAAACTAATTAAATAAGGAAACATGAAGTTTTAGATCACGTGCATCTAATTTTTTTATAATCTTAAAACAAGGAAAGTTAAGAAGATTCTTTCTTTTTTTAATGCGGCAATATTTCTAAAAAAATATTTCGTTACCACTTGTGTAATAGCTACTTAAATTCTGTAGTAGACCTTCGATTAACCGTCATCGTCGGGACCAGGGCTGTGACGGATAACCGAATAGACGGATAACAGAAATCTCTTAATAGATATGTACAGTAACGTGATTTCACTGCTCTCTTAGGACGAAAATGAAAATAAAATCCTTTAAAAGGTTGTGTATACATGTTGTATTTAATTTTACAAAACCATCAATAAAAGAGTTGTAATGTACATAACATAATACCACTCCATGCCCTGCAACTATAACCTAAAGCAGTGGCGGACTGGGTCTGAAAATAGTGGTTGCCAGGAGTCAGTGAGGGCCCACACATATCTACAATCATAATATTAATTCATATATATATATATATATATATATACACATTAAAAATAAAAAAAAACATATATATGTATAATTTTTTATTTAATTTTATATTTAATTATTTTATACTTAATTATATTAATTTAAATCTATAATACAGGGTGATTATAATTAAAGTTAAAGTTTCAAAACGCTATAAAAAAAGAATCACCAACCAAAATGACGTCAAATTTGAACGGAATATTATTGAAGACGGGGGAAAACGTATGGCATAAGAAAAAAAAATAGTTCCAAATTTTAGCAACAGATGGCGCTGTAAGCGTCAGAATATGTAAATTAAAATACCTGTCATTTCCCTACAGCCTGGCCGTCCCGATCACCTGATCTTAATCCGTATGACTTCTGGCTGTGGGGCTATCTGAAAGATGTTGTGTTCAGTACTCCGATTGCACACTTAGCTGAATTGAAGGCACGCATTACGCAACACATTCTGAACGTGACCCCGGAGACATTGCGATCAGTTGTGGAACATGCTGTTTCTCGATTTCAACTTGTTGCAGAAAACGGTGGACAGCATATTAAACATGCTTTGAACCAGTCTCGCGAAATTTAAAAACCAATTTGATGGATGCTTTTCATGCGGTTTTTGACCTCAGGACAATTAAAAACCGAAATGATGGATGCTTTTTATGCGGTTTTTGGCCTCAGGACAATTAAAAACCGATTTTCCCCATCCGTTGTGATATGACCTTGCCGTGGTGGATGGGCTTACGTAACTAACAGTATCACACATGTACAGTCATGCACTCTGAACAGTATAGTCGGTTCAACACGTAACTTACACCTTAGCCGTTATTTTACGATTCATTTCTCATTTGTAGTCTAACCCTTTTAAATTTGGATGCGTACAGCGCCATCTGTTGCTAAAATTTCGAATTATTTTTTTTTCTTATGCCATACGCTTTCCCCCTTCTTCAATAATATTCCTTTCAAATTTGGCGTCATTCTGATCAGTGGTTCTTTTTTCATACCGTTTTGAAACTTTAATTATAATCACCCTGTATTTAATAATTATGTATTCAATTTAATTTTTTTATTATATATTTAATTTTTCCGCGTCTTTAAAATAAATCCCTTTCAACACTCCTTAATTTTCTACGTTTAAAATAGAGAAATTGTGATTAAAGTTATTTGATTTTAAATTCCTGAAGTTAAATATTTCGTATACGGTTTTAGCGACAAAGTATGAAGGAGAAATGCTGCCCATTAGTAGGGCATCTGTTGAAAGAGCCAGGGACCTTTAAAACAAACTTCTTTGGATGATTTAAAGTTTAGTAATTTGTACTGGTAATGTTTCAGTAATTGGTATCATTAAAAAGATATTTTTGAATTATAAGTAATTCAAAAATCATTTTTTAGATAGTATTTTTTGCAAATATTGCGAAAAAACGCCAAAATCTTGCTTAATTTTTAAGTAACTGAAATTTTAATTGACTTTTGGACTTTAAAAAGTTGATAATTATTTTCATCTTTTTTTGAAGAGCATGCGTGCCAAATTTCATAAAGATCGGTTAAAACTATAGATTTGTACAAAATACACCTTATAATGTAAAAAACTTCTTTTGTTGTATTAAAATGCAGTCCATTTTCAATGTTTTGCCAGTTTTTTTTCTTAAGTCCAGTGTTTTTCTTTCTTTCTTCGTTACTTCAAAAAAATTTAGTTTTTGATAGATCTTCTATGTTATTTTAATAAATTTACTTTTTAGCGATGACATTAAGCTCATCTTTCCACTTAAGGCAAGATAATCTTCCTGGAGATTATGAAATTCATTTATTTGATATGATGAGGTTAAATTTTCACTTTATAATAAGCTTAATAATGCGCAATAATTGTAGATTATAATTATGCAAAACTTCAAAAAATAATCTTCATTGAATCTCATGTTTTTTAGACTTTTTTAACAGTGGAATGTAAAGACTTATGTCATTGGTTTCATGAGACACTAAAACATACTGCATCAAAATTTATCTCAAATGCTAATATATTTCCTATCTACTGTTTTCTTCTTCTTTTTTTCTTTGCACAACTAATTTCTTTCTCAGTCTTTTGTAGCAATTAATACTTTTAAGTTAACAAAAATTAAATAAGTTGGCGAATTTAAAGTTTGTTAATAATTAAAACAATTAGTAAGATGGACGAGTCGGTTGGTAGCCGAATGCGGCTACTGTTTAATACTATAAAAGCAATGTAAAAATAGAGAAATGATAGTTTCAGCTTACCTCTTTTTTTCTCTTTCCATTTGCAAGATACGCTAAATGTGTCTTTGTTCTCTTACGACTAAAAACGGAAATAACACTTTTCTCACCAATTATTTCCCGTGAAAGACAGACCAATAAGACTGAGACCCTCTTTAAACGAAACCCCTTTATTCTTCTAAACGCAAACTCCTCCCCACCCCAAACGCATAAAGAAATTCGTGAGTGTCGTCTTTTCATAGATGTCATTTAGTGTCATCTGTAAATGATCGGAAGGTCAAAGGGAGTGGACTGGACAGAGACCTCAGTACAGTTCCTACGGGCAGTTGTAATTGCGTATGCGTCTTGGGTCGATATTCGACCACCCGCTGTTCGGACGGTCGAATTACGACGGCAATAAATCCCCAAAACATGGGCCTTGGATACAGGGCTATTTTATTTCATTGCTTTAGAAAAGCTTACTACAGAAAGAGATCTTTTTCTCTCCCACACTTTTTTGGGGCCCAAATTGTCTTCTGTTCAAGGGGCCCATTTGCCGTCGGGCAAGCTGGCAACCTCGCCAGTCCGCCACTGACCTAAAGGTTATTTAAGCAGTGTCGCGGACATGAAGTGGAAGGAAAACCACAACACCCGAGGGGGTGACCTCTCTTAGACCCTGCCACATTCCTTACACTACTACCTAATTGAAAAAAGCAACAATTTTACAAATGCTATAGCTATTTCGTTAGGAAGGATTGCTATTGTATGTTGCAATAAAAAATTTTTTGGTAACACAGAGCATGTTCATAAAAAAAAACTTTGAAAAAGCATAAAATTACATAATTGCACATGAAATAACTGGACAAAATAAATATAAAAAAGCAATGGAAAAACTGTAAGATGTGAGAGAAAAAAATTCCATTAAAAACAATGAATAGAAAAAGGTGAAAAAAATTAATACAATAATAAAAATAAAATAAAATAAAAAATATGCACAAATACAGAGAAATGGGCCACACGGAGTTTCAAACAGTTCAATTTTGAGGAAAGGTTAGTTGTTGAAATCTCTAGTTCTGAATTAAGGGATGATGGGCTGAAGAGAAGGTGAAGTTGAATGTTGAACTTGTGAAACGAGTAAAACTATAAACCTACGTTACTTTTTGCTCTTTAGCCGATGACGGATAACAAAAACTGATACTTCAATGAGTGACGATTAATTGAAGTTTCATTGTCTTTCTTTTTAAGAATTCTGAGAGTTGCGGCCTCGAGATCTGGTTCAACTAAAGAACCGTTGTATATCGGGTCTGGAAGTGAACTTGTTATTATAGGTCAAAATGCCTCACATTAGTGTAGAGTGAGATCTAGGGGAATGAAGTGCCGATTCAGATGTCTGTTTCATCATTTGACTGCGTATTGGATTTGTTATCATGGGTCAAAAGACCTCACATTAGGCGCAGTATGGAAGCTAGGGTAATAACGTGCCGATTCAGATGTCGTTCTAATCATTTGACAATGGCTGACAACTAAGGGATCGACCGTCTCTATTAATTGTCGTACAATTTAAAAATGGGACGCTAATATAATCTGATTAATGAAATAAATTATTTTAAATTAAATATATCAAATCTTCGAAATCGAATATAATATCTAAATCTTATGAGGAATCCTGTTCTATCAGAACAACTGTTGCACCCCTCAAAATATTACATCTTTTTGAAATAAATTATATGTATATATAAGATCATTATAATTATAAAGAACCAAAATTTCATTTGTTATTTACAAATAAATTCTACTATAGCCAGTGGCGAATCCAGGATTTGGGTTGGGTGGGTGGCTGAGGTCATAAAAATTTTTCTATCGTCGTGACGAATGCCAAACCTCATGGCTTATGTAAGCCAAAACACTTTAAGTTTACAAACTTTACTCACCATAATAAGAATCATAAAGAACCGTTACAATATTTTCGATAATTTAATAAAAACACAATAAAATAACTAGCTAAAAAATATTTTCGACCGCGTCAACGCTGCAAGTACTAGTATAATGACTACAAGAGTGGGAAAATTTTCGAGCCTGTCAAGCCAGGAAGCAATGTTGTCACGTGTTTTTGTTTTTTTAAAAGGGAGATTAAGAACAAACAGCTGTAGTGATTCTAAATAAAATCAAGAATTCTGGTATAGCTCTGGGGGAGGCTGCAGCCCCATAGCACCCCTTCCCCCTGGATTCGCAACTGACTATAGCGTATCCGTATTTGCAGGAAAGCCATAAACTCCCTGAATTGATAGCCGCCGAAACACACGCACCCAGAAAAAAAATGGACTCGGATTTTTCTTCTTCTTTATTTCATCCGAATTAGTTCCACAAGTCATAAAAAAAAATACCCCCAGAGCCGGAAAAAATTCCTAGATGTCGCCAAAGCGACATTTCAACGCACTGTGTTGCCTTTCTCCTCCCCTCTTTCGCCCTAAA
>BGPR01029609.1:6556-19177 GCA_013235015.1 Araneus ventricosus | reverse complement strand
GTCGACTAAATAAAATTGCGACGTAGGTGCTTATCTTTAGATCAAAATTCGCAAGTCCGAAGCAACGGAAACCTAAACTACTTCAGACCGCATTCAATGGCTTGTTTTGTTATAATTTCCGCAGAGAGCAAAGAACGACGTCATCGGCTCCAAGCGAAGAGAGCCAATCATACGTCCGATTTTCCTGCCTCAGTTCTATCAGGTAGGGCCTGTAACATGCGTCCAGGTGTCTATTGAATTAGATGGCCCTTCTCTACTGTTAGTAAGAGAGCAGAAAAATGGGCCATCTAATTGAGAGATGTTCAAACTGTAGTGAATAGAAGAAATGAATGTTAAGAAGCCTGACATTCCTGACTCCAATATGTGTATTGTGACTCCATTAAGTTTGTCACATTCATTTCTTACATTATGAGGAGTAGATATTTAGGATCATGGTCTATACCTCGATTGGTTGGGAGTTGGGTCTGGGTTCCAAACGGTCGCCTACCAACCGGAGGTACCAATAGACCCTTATAAGAAAACCTATTAGATGTTCAACTCCGCATGTGACAGTGGCCAAAATTTGACATTGGTATCCTTGGGTTTTAAAAGTTCAACATTATCATGGGGTAGATTATAAAGCACTATATAGTTCAGATAATTATTTTATTGTGATAAATTACATTATTAATCAACATAATATAATAGATAATTCCTTAGATTAGTAAAAGTTCTCTTTGTGGTATCGGTGTTCTCAGTAATACTGTGTCTGAACAGGGCGCAGATAGCTGGCGTAATTATCAGACTGGGTTCAGCATTTGAGTTGGCTCATCGTTGTGGAGCCATTTGAATACCCTTACTATAAACCTCACGCAGAAATCTAGGGGGGGGTCAAATCTGGGTGACCGTGGAGCACACATTCTTTGCAGAACCCCGAGCGAGATTTCTGCATGGGGATTTATAAACCAGGTACCGTGAAAATACGCAACAGTGAACAGTCAAATAACGGATTACAGTCGCAATGAGGAAATGTTTACGCCAGCTGGTGTTGCCATGTTTTCCGCCACATGGTAACACTGGCGGCTGTGCCGATATGCGGGGACATTACTGGAAATCTAAAGGTGTGTCCTATGATATATGCTTGATTAATAATGTAATTTTGTGCAATAAAATGTGATTATCACGAGAATGTGCTGCTTTATAATCACCCTGCATAATAAATCAAAGCACGCCAAGCGATGCTTTTGTTTCTGTGAAATGTTAGCTATGTCGCGTTGCTGTCTATTTCCAGGATAGTATTCTTAGAATCGGATGTGTGAGGCTGTTAGAAGTTTACAAAATGGATTTAAATTGCATTAGGTCGCTGAACGGACAACAATATCACATCTTGAGCAGGAAAGTTTTCCACGACCCGCGTACACATTGGTCTTAATGGCCGATGGATGGTAATCTCCTCAGCAAATGATGGGTCATGGCCGTTCATGCATGCTTCATAATGTTCGCCTAAAAATAGTCCTGCGGTTGCTTCAAAATGGCCTTACTATAACTAAACAACGAAAATAAGTTTCTTGTAGTGTTCATAATTCGTGCCAAGGATCTTTCGTTTTGAACAATACTTTCGCACAGGTCGATAGGTGTCCCAACACTTGGATCTTGGTAGAACGGCTTTTGTCACAGGCAGCCTGTTGCGCAGTAGTCTGTAATACCTTGCTCGTGGACGCAAAGACCGTTCGGACATAAACCGAACCTGTGGAGATAGGTTGCCAAAGCTGGATTACCCCGTGATGAATATATAAGGTCTCAGACATAAGGATTATCCTGTGATGAATATGAGTTAATCCTGTAGATTATTAAGGTCATCTTGTATGAATATGTGACATCCCTGTGATTAAGGATTATCCTGTGATGAATACGCATATCCCAGATTATTAAGGATTATCTGTGATGAATATGTGAGTTAACTTGTGATCATCATTAAGTGATTATCCTGTGATGAATATGCATTTATTAGGGATTATCCTGTGATGAATATGTGATTGTTATGATTGTCCTTGTGACGAATATGCGATTACTCAATGATTATCCTGTGATGAATATGTGATATCTTGCGGATTATTAAGGATTCTCCGTGATGAATATGTGATTATTAAGATTATCCTGGGTGATAAATATGTGATTATTAATGTAGAACCAACTTTTTTGGTATTTTTGTTCATTTAAAAATTGTAAGAGATGACACCACTAATAAAAAATCGCCCGTTTTATGGGCGAAGGACGTCACGTCACGCGCGGAATTTCAAACAAGTTCGATGTTGATTTTCACCGAAGGTCGTTATAATTTAGGCTCTCCGCTTCGAGCGAAAGTAAAATTATGAATTAGCCTGGTGCTAACTTCGGAGGAACTTGCTCTTATGTTTATTGTTTTAACCCCTTTGTAAATAGTTAAATGTTTTAATTGTGTTTAAATAATAAATTAGTTGATTTTAACTCTCTTTCATTTTGCAACAAATTAGAACTTTATCCCCTGACACCTTTCCTACAAATTTTGGGGCTCTGCCTGATTTAAGCAATGTTCAAAATTTTAACTAAGAGAAGTTTTATGTAATTTCACCCTCGTCGATTTTAACTTTGTGAGTAAACCTGAATTTCTGAACAACGTCGAGATTCCGGCCTTGTACCGAAAAAGAGATACGGCGATAATTTTCGGCAAATTGAGAGCAACTTCAACGAAAGGATACGGAGCAACCCAGCGAAATCCAGCGACCACCAGACCAAAGGAAATCCAGCGACACGGGAATCCAGCGAACCAGAACAATGACTTAGCTTACCTTCGAATTGTATGAATTCCTGGCGTCAGATCAGGGTATTGCTTGAATTTTCAATGAAGAATTTCCCTCAGTCCTTAAGCAAGGTCACACCTAGCAGTGCCTGGAGCTATTTCTGAATTATTCCAGTACTAATCAGGTCCCAGAACAGTCATGAGAATGAAATAAATGATCTGCAAAATACCAATCATTACCAACAAATGAGGTAACGCAGATTAATTGTGCTTCAATTCTTTTTGAGAAATTTAATCATCATGTATAATATTTCAAACAATTAAACTGCCTGTTCCTGTGGAAATAAAGTAATAGTGTTTCTAAAAATAAATGTACTAATGTGTGAGTGTTTTGATAAGCGAAAAGTGTTCCAGACATCGTTGACTTAGAAGAGCAGATGTAAGTATTTAGACCTCATTTTGGGCGGAAGTACATTGAGCAATACGTAACTGAACGAAGTAATGATCTTGTTTTGTTATGATTACCGTACGCTACGTGCGAGAGCTGAAAATGACGTCACTGCCCCTCGTAGCCAATGATTTTGACTGATTTCCTGTCTCAGTTCTATAAGGGTAGGGTTTGTAAATATGCGTTCTGGACACCCAGCGCGTCGGTGGCGGTGAATATGTTAAGCTTGTAAGTCGAGAGTTAGTTATATTATCGTCCCGGTTTGAAGCAGCACGAGGGGTATTTTGGGATGCACCTCGTAATTTTGAACCGAGGTCACATGACAAGGGCGACACCTGAACTGACACCCCCTCTCCAAACCACACCAGCGGGAGGACGTTTGACCACTGCGCATAATTTAACATGCGACAAGCCCCATTTATGGCAGATTTGCAGTGGAATCGGGTATCGGACCTATTTTTCTTTCAGAATTTCTTAGACAACAAGTAATATAAAAAAAAATTTTAAGTCAATTCCTACTTAGGTGATTCGAGATATAATGAAAAATGTACTGCGCATGCGCAAAGATATGGCTGAAATATGGAGGTGCTTCTATGATCCCATGGGCCATCCCAAGAACCAAGCCTGTAATGTTAATAGTTTTCGAGATATAATGCAAAACGTACTGCGCATGCGTCATGCAAAATATGAAATGACAGACAAGAAAGCGAATTAATATCGCACTGTCATCTAATTCTGAGCTATGTTTAAAGTTTCAAGTCTCCAGCTCATCGGGAAGTTAGTTTAAAATCGATTGCAAAATTTGAACAAGATATAGGGAGAGTGTGAACTAATAGCAGGAATTGAAAAACAGCCAAGAAAACCATCTTGACTTAAGAGATTTTATCAAAATTGGTTTTCAATCAGTTTCCTTCGGTAAATTAAATACTTTTTTTTTCGAACTTGAGGTTCGCGGAGAATTTTTTTCTGGCTGAAATAGAATCATGAATAGAAAAGTTTAATTGACAACCAAAAGATAAGCCGTGTTTGTTCGATTTCTTTAAAACAGTCTTGGCAATTAACGTGTTAAGAAAAACTCTACATTAACCCTTTATAAGTCCGTGATAAGTATACTTACCACCAACTCCATCAATTTTTAAATGCATTTTTTAAGGTTGGCCCAAGTTCTCGCCAAATTTTTCGATGAAACAAAATCCTATAGATGTTGCAATTTCTTTTCTCAAACCGTAACGAAATGTCTGGACTTGATAATTATTAATTGGAAAAATTAACTAACAAAAAATTGATGCCATAGAATACGCTAAATGAATTTCTTTTCTTAAATGAATCTCAATTCCAAAGCCACTTTACTATAACACTACTAGGAAAAAATGGCCCTTTAACCTTCTAGCGGGCGCGCCTACGCAAATTTTACGATATATCGTGCATCGAATTACATATATGTAATAATCTCGCTTAATTTTATTTCAAATTCTAATATTATATATTTTAAAAACTTAATGTATTCCAAAATCACTTCTCTAAAACCCCAGTTTCGTTCTTTTCCCGCGCTGGAGGTATATTAAATCTCTCGTTTTGGCATATTTATTAGTAAAAGAATATTTTAATCGCTTTCGCGTGCCCACCGAAAATAATGCGCGTCTCCTTGGCGCTAGACTTTCCCCCTAAAACTCTCGCGTAATTTATTAAAAATAGCCAATATTCCCTTCACTTTGAACACGTGGTTCTATTGTTATGCCCTTATCTGAGAGAATCGGGGATTTTTCTGTACACTTTTACTGAAAACTTCAACCAAGATGCTGGTATGCCCGCCACTCTCCAAAATATTTTTATAATAAAGGAAAATTAGAATTCAACTCGGCCTGTTTCATCATTTCACGTCCACAACAACGAATGCGTTATATATCGTATTATTTTACAAAAATAAATGCAACTTTTATTTATGTTATCTGTATTTATTAGCTTAATAGTAATCAAAGATTTTATAAATAAAAATTGCATTAAATTTATAAGAGAACGATATAAATATGTAATAAGATGCACAATGCAAGTATCTTGTATACGCGCGACCACTGGAAGGTTAAATCAAGGTCAAAACTCGTAAACTTTCGACATTTGTTAAGAAATTGCAATTTGTGAAGAATTCAAAGACAATGAGTGTTTGATTACTTAAGTAAGCTTACAATAAATGAGTGGTATTCTGATAGTTTTACATGATTTCAGAATACTTCACACAATTCCTAGTACAGCTTTAGAGCGATGTTAATCGAACGGAATCATTTATCGTCAAACCAAGTCCAAATATTGGATGATTATAATTCGAAATAATGTCGAATACAACAATCATAACACAGGGTTTCACTATGTTATCTTAACTATCCATTTTGAAGTTACAGCATGATTTGTCACAAACGTACCTTGCAATTCTGAACTACGGTAATTCAGCCTTCTGATTCTTAATGTACATGCTTGATCTTTGACGAAATAGTGAACTGAATTCATTCTGGTTATAAAAACTGATGGTTTACCGACATTCTAATTATACATTATTATATTTCTTTCCGCATTTTCAAAGTACTAAAACTCTTAAATATACATTTTTATACAACAGATGTATTATACATACCGAAGATTTAAAATCAAATAGAGAAAAAAAAACTTAATACATGTAATAAAGTTAAGCATCAAATTCTTAATAATAATAAAAACTCCTACACTTAAGGAAATAAATTTGCAAATTTTATTCACATATTTATTTACATTTTTTTTATCTCCCAAACAGTGCATTTTTGCGTAAGATTTGAAATCTCTGATTCGCATAATAATGTAGAAACTTCAAGTTTCAAGATGATGCACATTAAATGATTAGCAATTAAAATCTTAATATGATTAGCAATTAAAATCTTAATCATATGGAAAATATTTAAATATGTGTTTAAATAGATAAAACAGCACTAATCTGTCAAAACAGAACTTATTTGGTAAAAAAAAAGTAAAGCTCAATCCGAGGCAAAGCTTTTAAATGAATTCCGATATTCGACGAATCATCAGCTTTCTCGCTTATTAAGAATTTTTCGACACAAACAGTTCATCCAGCTGCTTGTTTTCAAAGCAAACGACAAAAATGTCTTCTCCTTCTTGCACGCATCGCAGCTCGAGCAGCCATTTCAAACAAATCTCTGACGCCTTCTTTGGTTTTTGCTGAACATTCAGCATAACCATAGGCACCAATTTTCCGGGCTATTTCAAAACCTTCACCAAAGGTCACTTGCTTGTCCATCAAATCTTGTAACTCACTACAATTCCTAACGTCTTTCTTGTTACCCACAACAATGACTGGAACATCGGGACAAAAATGCTTAACTTCCGGATTCCATTTTTCCGGAATGTTCTCCAAGCTGTCGGGACAGTCGATGCTGAAGCATATAAGTATCACATTCGTATCTGGATACGAAAGAGGTCGAAGCCTGTCGTATCCTTCTTGACCCGCGGTATCCCAGAGAGCCAATTCCACCATCTTGCTATCAACTTCAATATCGGCCACGTAGTTTTCGAAAACTGTTGGGATATACACCTCCGGAAACTGGTCTTTGCAGAAGACGATAAGAAGACACGTTTTACCGCAGCAACCGTCACCAACGACGACCAATTTCTTCCGAATTATAGCCCCTAAGTTCATGATGTTTAAGATACAAATAAAAAACTTTTCGTAATGACCAAAACCTAAAAAATCAAAGATCAAAACGCATATTTACGGATCCTACATAGTAGGAAATGAAGTAGCTTCTCATTGGCTCTCAGCGTCACGTGACTTGGCTTGCTTCTTAATGATGTCATAGCAACGCGCTTAGGCGGGATTTTAACCATTATTTTGTCTTCCACTATCGCATCACGGAGAAATCAAAACTGCCTTCTAATTATCATTATTTGGATGTTTCTCAAGCAAATGAAGTGTACTTCTTAACAATAAAACAAATAACGGACGAACCTTCAACAATGGTAAGTACTGTTTAGCTTCACGACGTCATTAAGAAACAAGCCAAGTCACGTGACTCTGAGAGCCAATGAGAAGCGACCTCATTCCCTACTATGTAGGGAATGAGGAAAATATGCGATCAAAACATACTCAGCTTCTGATTACGGTTGCAGTTCGAATGAACGAAGTAGAATGCCAGTCGCTGCCAAAATAACTAAATAAACTTAATTCTTTTTATGAAGGCACTGTTTTGGCAGTACGTGCTTTTGAACCTAAGACCTTTGGTCCCGATTCGAGCATCTTAACCACTAGACAAAAGGAATTCCCCTTGTCCGGAGGTTGATACTGACTTATATACATCACAGAATAAGATGGCGTTACGATCACTATAGAAGCAACCTCCAGCTTGTTTGATATTATCTGAATATCAAGGAAGCGATAATTCCACTTACGTGTGCTGCGTTCATACGCGCAGATTGCTGCCACGATTGTTTGTGCGCAGGCACGTGCAGGCTTTGTGCTATGAAATGCGTCATAGACTTTGCGCTGTGAAATGCGTCACAGACTTTGTGTTATGAAATGCGTGACAGACTTTGAATTGAGAGAGCTGCATTGCTGTAGGAGTTGTAGTGCTGCCATCTGATGAATGTAGCAGAAGATGGAATTGATGTGATTTTTCGCGCTGCCATCTAGTAGTGGGACTTGTTGGCATGTCGTGAGTGTAATGTTGCAGAGTTAACGCAGATACGAGGCAGTTTAAAATACAAAATAACTTTTTTACAGTTTACTTTAAAAAGAAACATGCTGCTGTCTTGCAGCTTACACACTCACTGACAGCCATTCCTTCGACTGCTTGCCTTAAAAACACAAATGAACAAAATATATATAGATTGTAACAACCAATCAACTTCGACTAGTGCCGTAACTTCGGCTACCTCATGAAATTAACCAATGAGATGCGTTTCATTCAGTAACAGAAAAATTTCATTTGAATTTCCAACAGGACTGAAGGTAGGTGTTGCGTGTACTTCGTCCAGTAGTCACCACTGTGGCAGTTTTGGGTTCCGAGTCCAGCATCTTAACCACTAGACAAAAGGAATTCCCCTTGTCCGGAGGTTGATACTGACTTATATACATCACAGAATAAGATGGCTCTACGATCACTACACTGTAATTTATTTAATAGTTACGATAACTCTGTATTCTCAGTCAATGTTACTACGAAATCTATTAAGCGACGACGTTTGTGTTGGATTGTCTTTGAGTCTTTCCTTGAACCTTGTTGGTCTCGCAGCAGAGAAAGTCGAGATCAGATTCCACGAACGGGTCTATTCTGGTACCCCTGGTTGGGTTGGGAGACGTTACTTTTTCCGCCCGTTAACGACAAGTGCGATTCTCGTACCCGTTTTTCCAACCGGTTGGGATCTCGCTCGGTCAAAAAAAGGACTCCTATTTCTCGCCAGCTCTGTACCTGGCGTAAACGCTGTTCGCTAGCGAGAAGTGTTGTTTCGATATCAGAACTTATCAAATTTTCGTTTAAAATGGAGGCTGCTGAGACGTTAATTGTGTTTTGAAAGGGTTTATCGGGATAAATGTAATCCATTTGACCAATCTGAGGAAGAATTTATCAATTACTTTAGATTTTTTAAAAAGTAGTTAAATCTTTTATCGAATTTAAATAATTCAATCTAATAATTTAATACGACAATCTAAAGTAATTAAATCTTTAAAAGCAATTAAATCTTTTACTACTCGATCAAGATAGCCAATAATGATATTTAATAGTTAGCTAAGATCAATTACATTTAAAGATTTAATTACTTAATATTTTCTTATTAAATTAAATTATTAAATTAAATTAGGGTAACATTTTAACATTTTTTTAAACATTGAGTGTGGAATGACTTTCCTCATTCCGTATATATCAATTCAATTTTTTTATTTGGGTTTTAATTCTAAGAAATTTGTCAAATATTTACAAGGTAATTGCAAAATCTGACAATAAAAGAATTTTTCTTGTTCCTTGATAAAGATGTAATTTTTTAATGTTGTGAAAACTTGCTGAATTTAATAACTTTTTTTCAGGTTTTATTTTCTTATGTAATTGGAAAAATAAACAAATGGTTTCTAATATTAATTTATAAGATTTATTCATGTTAAAATAATTGGAATGGAAAAAAGTTTATTACTTCTCCTCTCTCTAGAAAACTGGTAAAATTACATCAATATATTGGAAAAAAGACTGCAATTGATGTTCTATAAATGTATAATATTATTATAAATGTATATTTTGTAAAAGATAAATAGTTTAAACCCCGCCCCCCCCCTTAACAATGGACTTATGAAAGCAAGAAAGATGCATTATAATGCATCTTATAAGAGCAGAAGTTAAATCTTCCCACCTCTTACACTTGGTGTCTTTTGAAAAGATGCGATCAACTTTCCCACTTAAAATTTGTGGATATTTTTCTAAATAATCCAACATAATTTCGAATTGGGAAGCAAATGTACGTTTCTCCATAGTTCCTTTGGCGATTCAAATTTCGAACTGAATCTGAAACCATAAACAAAAATATCGAAGACGATCGCTTGATTTGCTGCGCGCGCAGCAGAAATACGTCACTTCCTAGCGTAAAGCGAGATGTTCGAAACGACCGAGGTACGAGAATCAGACCCCTTCTTTCGGTCGAGAAAAAGCCATTAACGTCCCGCGGTCGAAAGGCGAAACGCTCCCAACCCAACCGGGGTACGAGAATAGACCCGGAAATATCCGCCGGGATTGATGCACGATAAATCTGTCTAGAGTCAAACATCTTATTACCGTTGGTATGGCATGGAAGTTTGGAGTCGAGGTGGTGACTCAGGTGCCGTCCTCATCATCCGATCACAGGTCAAAAATAACGAGGTCCTTCCCAAAATAGCTGGATGGACGAGTTTTCTGATTTGTTTATTTTGGTTTTACAGAACTTCCGTGGGAGGGTTCACTTTCGTTTTCCGGTAACCCTCAAATTTAAGCAAACGCCAAATCCTATTGGATTCCATATCAAGCGCCAAGTTCGAATAAGTTCTTTCATGAGTACACAAAGCGCCAGAAAGAGCGATAAAGAATAATTATGGCAACCTTTCCAGAAAATTCGGCTCTTTTCTTTAACTAAAAATTGAGAGCTACAACAATAGGATCATGAAATTTAATATTTTCAAAGTATCTTTAAGCCATAACATTAGAAAATTCCACTTTAAACATTAATTAATATCTTCAAACAGAGTGTTGAAGTTTTGAAGGTTCCCATTGACTTAACATTATCACCGAAAGTTGATGGGCAAGGCGGAAGTCCTACTCTACCCCAAATAAACAAAACAAAAAACTCGTCCATAGCTTCCAAACGAGACGTTCACCTAACTAAACTAGGCTTGAGTCTTTCCTTTCATTCAAGTCTTTGGACTGTTCACACTAATAGTTAGTTGAATTTGTCATTTTCCGAACTTTTCATAATATATACTCATACTGTCTATGTCACTAAGAAGTATAACCCACGTATAAGAAGTATAGCCGTAACACTGTTCATAAACTATGTGTAGATTTCTTACTTAATGGACGAGTTTTCTGGCTTATTTACATTAAAAACCTGAACTTCCGCTTTGAAGGTTCCATTAAATTAGCATTGCACCGGAATGGCGTAGGTACGGTATTTTAATGTAAATAAACAATACAGAAAACTCGTCCATTGCTTCAAACTGAATTCTTGTAATTATTCCTGTCAATCTTTCATGTGAATATCTTCAGGACCTTCCATTCGATATGTCCTGGACGAATAAATGGACTACACACCGAGTTTGGATTCGAGAGTATAAAAATACATTAGTTGTTGAAGGGCAAATGTCAAAACAAACTAGAAGAGTTATTGGCAGATGGCGCCTGAAAAAAAGTGGATGTGACTGTATAAAATCTAGCTGGCTTCAACATTCTATCTACTCATCTCTCTATTTCTCACTATGAATCAGAATCGATTACTCACACAAAAGTACAGCCAAGCATCAGAAGAAACCAGCGGGAGTGGTCTCCCCTAAACTTTCTCGTATACTTCCAAAGAGGTGTCATTTTCCCTGTAACTAGGGTTGCCATACGTCCCGTATACTATTTGTTCCGTTTGCTTCCTAAACTCTGAGTCATTATAATTTTAAAATCACCTGCGCCCATTTTTATGATTATGTGTAAAAGGAAAATGATAACAATTAAAAAAATTGCGTAAGTTCTCAATTTTTACGTGCGCTGAGGTACCACAACTTTATTTAAAGTTGTTGAGAACGAAATCTTACTAAAATTAACACGCAAGAAGTTATTGTGTTTAAAAGTATGCGATTATACAGACAGTCAACACTTTGACGGATTTGGCCCAAAATTTTATACGGACCTACATTCCCGATGTTAAAACTGTGTACCAAATTTTATCTATCTAGCTATTCAAGTTTATAAGTTATTGCGTTCACGTGAACGCAGACAGAAAGACAGACTTCCCTTAGACGGATTTTGTCCGAAATTTGATAGAAACCTACAAATTATGTTTAAAGATCACATACCAAATTTCATCCCCGTAGCTCTAATAGTTTTCGAGTTGTCGTGTTCACAGACATAATTCCAAAATTGTGTTTTTCGGACTCAGGGAGGTCTAAAACGTGGAGATTCGTCAAAATTTCGAGTTCGAAATTTTTGACGATTACAATACTTTCTCTTCGTATACGAGAAAGTAAAAAACGACCATCCTTTTCGCAATACGCCAACGGTTCGTTTTTTGAAGAAAATGTAGTGAAACTAAATGATTCAAAACTGGACGCAGTTACGCAATCGGAAATCAGCTGCTATTTTGTGGATTGCGTTCTCATTATTGAAATCTGCACCTAAATGTGCGTAGTTTGCTGTGTAAAATTGAAACAACTGCAAACCATTGCGCAATAGACTATTTGTGATACAATAATTAATTTTGGTTTAGTTATATTAACGTCCCGTTTTGAAGCAACACGAGGGCTATTTTGGGACGGACCTCGTAATTTTGAACCTCGGTCAGATGACGAGGACGACACCTGAGCTGGCACCCCCTCTTCAAACTTCAGCGCCACACCAATGGGAGGACGTTTGGCCACTACGTATGATTTAGCGTGCAACAGGCCCCATACACGGCGGATCTTCAGTGGAATCGGGTTTCGAACTTGGAACCCTCCGGCCTTGGGGCCGGAGGGTTCCCGAGACCTTACCACTAGGCCACCGCGGCCCTAATTAATTTTGGAAAAATGCAGCATTGAAATTTTTTTTGTTATATTTAGCAAAAGTGACTGCATTTCAAAATACGAATCTTCGTTTAATTTCAGTTACATTGACTTCCCATATTGAAATAATACGAAAATTATCTTGGGACGGACCTCATTAAGGGGTCTATTATGGTT
>BGPR01029608.1:5295-19177 GCA_013235015.1 Araneus ventricosus | reverse complement strand
AAAGCAAAAATAGTAACTTCCAAATATCAGCTTAAAATAGAAGCTTCTACAAATATTTAAACTTGATCAAATCAATGAATAATGATTAAAATCACTAATATAACTAATCTACATCTTTCGGCACATAACTTTACAGAAACAAAACACCCCTTTTAATTTCGTTAAAATGATTTTGTTGGACGTTATATCACGGGATAAAAAAAAGAATTTATACACTTTCAACAATACATTTTTTTCATTTCTGTCAGCATCACTTTTTTTATTGTTGTTGTAACAATGTTCTTTAAAGTAAATGACTTCAACAATAAAATAAATTTTGAATTGCGCTGCAACAATGAAAAGTATTGTTATAAAGTATCCGAAACAATGAAAAGCATTGTTGTCAATTAGTTTTTAATTAATATCTTTTTCACTAATTAAAATTTCGATATTTAAATGGCCGAAATGGCTTCCCTGGATTATTCCCCATCTTTTGGTACCTTCCGCGCGCTTCTCCGTTCGGCGGTTCGTGAGAAGATAATAGAGTAGACTAGCTGCACGACCCGGCGTTGCACGGGCAATCTTGAATAATGGGATATTCCCGGGCGGAGAGAAGTGAGATCACGTGAGGCCTTCGGATCCATATTTTTTCATATGCCCGGCTCCGTTTTTTTTCAACAAATATTGTCACTTACTTTCACCAAGAAATGTAAATATTCTTTCAAATCTAGTCTTTTTATTACTAATTTTCATATGCCCGCCTCCGATTTATTTTTTTACATATATTGTCGCTAACGTAAACGTTACGTTCCCCCCAAAACGTATTATCTTTTCTTTGTTCTTCTGTTTCTTCGGTTCTTATGTGCTGGCTACGTTGTCCCTTTACTGCCAACCGTCTATTTCTTTGTTCTTCTGTTTCCTCGGCTCTTCTCTCCTGCCCACGCTGTGCCATGTCTGACAATCTAGCTGTGTGGCCCGGCGTTGCACGGGCTATCTCGAATAATGCATCATTCCCTGTAAAAGATTTGTAAAAAAAATTATTCCGTGTCCTAGCGAAATGAAAGGTATATCTCAGAGGTTCACAACCTTTATTCCCTCGCGCACCTCTTGATTAATTTTTGACATATCCTCCCCCACCGTCTAAGCTAAGATGTTTTTATCAATAGCATAAAAGTTAAATAACTCGGATTCGACATTTGCCTGGAAAACATCTGCTCGACTTATTTTATTTTTTATTGCATTTTTACAATAGTATTAGCTTAACGCCAAAACAAATGAAATCAGTATTGTAATAATTTTGCATTAACTTATAAATATTGCTAATAATTACACTCCGTATTAATCAACTATTCAAGTGGTATAGTTATTAAATGCCAAGGGACTTGGAGAAACAAAGTTCTATAACTTTTTTAATACCTTATGTTTTCTTGTTTCCGCCCTTAACAACTTTATTTCGCGTACTCCCAAATGGTCCTTTGCGTAACCCCAGGGGAATGCGTACCACAGGTTGGGAATCTCTCTTCTATCTAATTCTTGTCTAGCTGTATGGCCCGGCGTTGCACGGGCTAAATCGAATAATACCTGAGGTCACGTGACACATGCCTAATGTGTGTTATAATATTGTTGAAGTGTGTTGTATTAGTGTTCTCACCTCCTGCTTCAGCTGGGTGTGGATGAGAGGTCCTGTGGTAAATTTGGCCATGAATTCTGAAGCAATACGCTCCTCTCCCTGTAGACGGTACAATCTGTGCACCCATTGAAACACTGGTACGACCTTATGTTATTTTTGAAATGCACTGATAATTCATCGGAGCCATCCATCTATCCTTTCATTTCCACTGGATAAACTGAAGCCTGCTCAATTATATTTCCATTATGACAACAATGAGTGTAAATTCCTCTGGTATTCTTTTCATCCCGGAAATACAACCCTCCGCATTTCAGACAGAGATTGTCCATTTCTCCACAGTTGTGTTCTTCAGTTCAGAACAGTTCTAGCTGCATAAAAAGTTTGTATCTGATGGTGATTTTGTCCTTCAATAATATTTAGACGGCGTTCTCTTGCATGTTGTAGCATGGCTGACAATCGGCTATCTCTTTGTTTGTCTGTTTCTTCTGCTCTTCTTCCCTGGCCACGTTGTGCCATTACTGCCAATCGGCTATTTCTTTGTTCTTCTGTTTCTTCGGCTCTTCTCTCTTGCCCACGTTGTGCCATGTCTGACAATCGGCTATTTCTTTGTTCTTCTGTTCCTTCCACTCTTCTGTCCTGGCCACGTTGTGCCATAGTTGCAATCGGCGGCTTCTTTCTTCTTCAGTTTCAACAACTCTCCTTTCACGTTTTCTAATTGCCTCCCGTCTACTGGCAGCATCCCCTGCAATTCCTCTTTTTCTTTTAGGCATCGGAAAAGAAGAGAATTGAACAAAACAAAAATAGTAACTTCCAAATATCAGCTTAAATTAGAAGCTTCCACAAATATTTAAACTTGATCAAATCAATGAATAATGATTAAAATCACTATCATAACTAATCTATATCTTTCGGCACATAACTTTACAGAAACAAAACACCCCTTTTAATTTCGTTAAAATGATTTTTTTGGACTTATATCACGGGATAAAAAAATAATTTATACACTTTCAACAATACATTTTTTTTTTATTTCTGTCAGCGTCACTTTTTTATTGTTGTTGTAACAATGTTCCTTAAAGTAAACGACTTCAACAATAAAATAAATTTTGAATTGCGCTGTAACAATGAAAAGTATTGTTATAAAGTATCCGAAACAATGAAAAGCATTGTTGTCAATTAGTTTTTAATTAATATCTTTTTCACTAATTAAAATTTCGGAATATAAATGGCCGAAACGGCTTCCCTGGATTATTCCCCATCTTTTGGTACCTTCCGCGCGCTTCTCCGTTCGGCGGTTCGTGAGAAGATAGAGGGACATACATACATACGTTTGTTTACCTTCGAATTTTAATAGAGTAGATTAGGGTGGCCCTTATTATAATGGTGAAAAATTTATTTAACAATTTTTAATTGCACACCCACTAATTTTTTTCCTTTTACCAAAATGTGTAAGTATACCAAATATTTCTTCAATATATAAAGGTTAACCCGTACCACATCAAACTTGAATATTCTGAACATGCTTAAAAGAGCATGAAAAACTCTTCATAATTCAACTTGACTATCACGACACGAAACGGCGGGAAATTATCCCTACTACATTTTCGCTAACCTATTCTACTATTCGGCTGTTTTGGAAGAATTAAACAAGGAGAGACAAGCTGAGGATGAATCTGATGCATTATATCTCTTGTATCTTAATGGAGAAGTGACTTAAGTACAGCGAAACCAAGAATTCAATTCTGAGACTGACGTGGAGGACAATCCATTTCAGGAAGAATTATAGAGGCTCAAACTCAAGCACAAACGTTTCTATCATTCATCCATCATAATAAAAAAATAAAGTTGGGTATAATTAAATAAACGTAGAGTTGAGAAAAATGGGATGACGCACGAAGGGCGCAAATCTGATCCGAGTGCGCTAAAATAGAAATCTATCCACAAAGGGGTAAATAAAGATACAGGAGAAAAGATTGCTAAAAATTAAGCATTTAAAATTATATATTTGTCATACATAAAGAAATTGTATTATTTTGCTATAATAATTTATAGTTTTAATAATACAATTTTTGAAAATATATTTAAAACTAAAATATATACAATTTTAATAATATATTGAAATAAATTTTCGCGTTTAAGAATAGCCTTCTTGCGCAATCCGGGTACTGCTTTCTGTGGTCTTCAAAAAAAAAAAAAAAAAATTGCTTTTGCTCTTCATCCACAGTTAATAGTCGATTAAAAGGACTTTAAATAAGAATCGTCCCTATCCCAAAGATCTGACTGAGATTCAGAAATCCAATTTCTCCACATCCAATTTTCTCTAATAAATTTCAACTTTTTTGACAAATGAAGTTTGCTAATGCTTTTTCTGAAGAAAAAACTACAATCAACTAATTTTTTGATGCCGTATCTAAATTGTGAATGGGACTTAAATTGTAAATATTCATTAGAAAATCTTGTTAAAAATTTGAAAATGATAAAAATTGACTATCTTTCTAATTCAACGAGCTCCCTTTAATAATGCTGCAATTTTTCATTTTTTAAGTGCTTCAGAAAGATATTTTACATCACTCAGTATTTCGTTCTCATCACATATTTTGCTCAAGCATTTATTCCAAATTATTCCATTTTTCTCCAATTTCTTTTAAAGAAAATATCTAAACTACTAGTCACTTGAGCTAACCTCATGATCGAAAATATTTTGTTGCACTTTTTCGTACATCTGATGCCGAGATGGAAAATATGCCATCTCTTGATCTTCATACTGCTTCAGAAATGTAATTGCACTGTTGTACGACAAGTTTTGGAATTGATTGTCTCAGAACAGAGAATTTGAGCCTTGTCTTTCAACTCACAGTCTTTTAGAATACTCGAGACAGTCATAGTTTGCTCCTTCCCTCAAGAATTTTTTAAATTTTGGCACCAAACAATTTTTTTTATCTTTATACGTAACAATGATAGGTAGCTTTTCACTTTTTAAATCTTGTTCATTTAAAACAGGAATCAATTTACCATCACAACGATAGATTCATTTCCTTTAAATTATTCTTTAATCTTAGTAGTCTTCTTCTTATGGAAATCTCCCAGATATCCTTCTATTGGGTTTCAACTGATTGCCAGTTCATCTATGTTATGCGTTAAAGACTCATCTACGATTTCGAGAGCAAAAATTATCTTTTACTGACTAATGCGTCATCGGTCGAATACAGCCATTAATTTTGGAGTTAAAAATAAGTTGTTAATAAGTTGATGAATTCCCAGGTTGATCAACAATATCCTGGATGCCTGAAGATTCTTCTGATGAATCCATGCAATTGTCAGTGATCTCCGGACCACAATGAACCTTAGCCCGTGTGTTTTCTTGTTCTCTGACTCACAATTATGCCTTATCTTCACGCTTTACAAGTTTCATATCGATTCCCATAAAGGCATCCCCTCCGTGGTGGCTCTCTTTGACTCAATAAAAAAGTTCTGCCTTCAATTTTTATAATTTCCAAAGCTTTAGCGTCAGCAGTGTCAAATAAATTATTTAAAACTGATGTAAACTTACGTTCTTGTTCTCTCTGCGTTTCTGTCCTCCATTTTTGAAGATTGCACCAATAAGAGTACATTTTCAGAATTTTTTTTATACAAGATGAGGTGTTGCTCTTTTAGAAAACCTTGCTTTCTCCGAAAAAAATCAGGCATTTGCACACTACTGAATTGTTACTTTCACTTAGGGACAGTTTAACCTCATGTAAATTATAAAATAACACCGATAGTACATATGGGTTGGATGGAAGTTGTTTCGGTTAATTTGGTGACCCTCATTACCAATTAAATAGATATTTCGATCATCACTTCTCAAATTAGAAGCCATAATTGCACTCATATTTGTCACGGACAGTGACTAGAGTAGACTGAGGGCGAGTCGATGGCGAAGAATGGTGCTCGCTGCCTGCACCCACTTCTACCGTGATGCAGCACATGTTCTCAATCTTTGATTTGAACAAATGAGGTCTCTAATTGTTTCTTGGAATAAAAGAAAAAAAACTAGAGGGTGTGCGAACTGAAATTAAAACTTCAAAAAATTAGGGCCACCCTAATTTACATATAATTGAAAATTGATTTTGTTATCAATGTAACCCACATTTCATTACATTGTTCACATTCACTAAAAATATTTAAAGAATCAAGATTAAAAATTCATATTTTTTCTATTTGCATCACATTCAACAGCAAAGTCTCTAGCAAGTTAAAATTAATGAGGCACTTACAATTATCACCAGAAATGAAGGATGTGCTTTTTAAATAAGATTTAAAGAAGATTCGAGGTATTTAAAAATGCCCCATTAACATATCTGATGCTTTTAGAAAATGAAAGCCAGTAAAATATTATTAAAATATCTTCTTTCATCTAAAATGTAAAAAATTTTATATAATTTTTCAGTTTATTTAAAATCTGCATTTCAAAAGTTCTCAACCACAAGCACATAACTTGAATTAGAGGAGTTATGGGATTTGAAGCAACAAAGGCTGTAATCCCCAAGCACATAACTTTACAAGTTCTATATGACATAACAACCTTTACAATATATTAGAACATGATTTTAATACAACAAAAGCATTAAATATTATTAGGGACGTATTCGGCCCCTTTGCCGAATATTCATCTGGCCGAATAAATTCAGAGCAATAATTTTTTTAATGTACTTTTAAATATATTTAATAAAGAATATTGCAGAATTATTATTCAGTACATTTATTAAAAAATGTCCTAACATTTACCATATTTAAAGTTGCATTGTATGTAAGTGTATTTAATAATGTTGCATATCATTTATCATTGTAAAATCTGAAATTATGATGCAAGAACAATAATTGTTCAGCATTTTCAGGAAGAAATCTTTTCTATATTACAAGCTTCAGAAAATAAGTGCTCACTATATACTGTGCTTCCAGGAGCTGAAAAATTTTTTCTTTGAAAATTTGCCCGTTTCCCCCCCCCCCCCACCCATTAAGTGGATATTCTATCCTAGCTATTACAAATTTTTACAACAATCGGAATTTACTTCCAATAACTTTAATTTATCCACTGAATTTTCCCTTTTGTGTTTGTCATTGCCAAGCCCTGCAATAATGACTTTTATTACTTCTGTTTGGCAAGTCCAAAATGAAGAGGATTTCTCATATTTTATTATTGGAATTAAAATATTTAGAATATTAGAAAAAATACAGCAAGGTGTTAATATATTTTTTTAAATATGCAAATAATAAAAAATCCATTTTTTTCATTTAAATTTTGAGCAGTATTTTATTTAAAACCCAAAGTAAAATGTTTTTAAAAAGTAGGTATTTGGTATTCGGCCAAATCACTATTCGTTACATCCCTAAATATTATGTCTATAGTAAAAAATGTATGGGAAAGGAATAAAGTGCAGCACTTACTGTCAATTTTTCTTTTAACATCGCAGCAGTTGAAGAAACTGCTGCAACTGCATCTGTCTGCACAACTTGAGTAAACTCTGTTAAATCCCTTTTCATAAATTCAAGTGCATTGCTAGACTAAAAATATTAAGAAAATTTGCCAATTTAAAATTCTTTACACTATATTAATACTACTCATGCAGTAATTGAAACAGAGAAGGATTTAAGATTTCACAAGAAAAATTATTTTTAACTATTTAACAGAAATTAAAATGAACTAATTTTTTAAAAGTTAGTTTTAAATAACAAAGCGTAGGTGTTTTAGCAATTATTTTAAATATCAATTTATTTACTAATATTGAAACTTTTAAATTAATATATTACAGACTACATTAAAACTTTGAATATCTAAAATATATATATGAAATACATTTCGAGTTAATTTAGAATGTGGAAATTCTAAAGTAAATATGCATATATATCATTAATTTATTGCGAAATCTAGCATTGGCGCCGAAAGAAACTAGCGACATACTTATTATGTAAAAATGATAGGAAGTGTCAAACCTTTTCTTTTGCTGTTTGAAGCCAACCTGGCCAAGAACCCCACCATGAGCTTCCATTCGATTCATTATTATTTTCTTCATCTCGACTAGAATAAAAAAATATTATGTTCAGCATAAAAATTTTAATAATGTCTAATGCATCAATTGGATGAAAACAAAAATACGTACTTTGCTCCATCCATATTGAAGACAGTGTACAGTAATGTTTGTTTTGTTTAGTACTGGATCAAGAGTTCAAATTGCAGACTGTTGCCATTCGCTCACAACAGCTACAACTACCAGGTTTCTGAAGAATGTACTGTTTCTAAAACACATATTTAAAAAATGGCATTTGGAAACGATTTAATGCTGATATAAACACTAAATCTAGGGGATAATTAAACTTTTATATCTATACTTACATAAATTAAAATACCAGATTCTCTTTACTCATCTGGCAACAGTCTGTTTGTTTTTCTTTCACTGAGCAGACGAATGAAGTACAGCATGCGCCGCTGAGCTTGAATAGCGATTGTAAACCGCGAAACTTCGTTTATATGTTTTCAAATATAACTCAATATGGAACATTATTTTACCCCAGCAAAAGCCACAGCATTATGGCCACTAGAAAACCTATAGAAACTTCTCTTGGATTGAGTAGAGGCAAATTGGCTGCTTTTGGTCGACCTTCGTCTCCCTGAAATTTACGTTTTCTTTTGGAAAATAATATTCATATTAATAACTTTATCCCAAGAATATACACACCTGTGTTTACGTTTCAGACATACATTTAGGTATAGAAATAAAAGTTCGTGGATTTCATCCACCGAGAAATGATCAAATAAAATTCATAACATTTGCAGAAAAGTCTGGAACAGGGAAGGTTGTAGGCTCAAGGTTTGTAGAGCTCCGGTGATGAACGATGGTAGTTACATACATTAAAACATATTTAAACTTGTGTGTAATGTTAAGAAAAATATTTTAAAACTTTTCATATTTTATCTTAATTTGCAGTTTAATTTTAAAAATACAAGGCTTGTTCCTTAATTTGCTATTTGAGAATATCCAGTTTTTATTAATATACAATGTACAGTATTTTGTAATCATAATATTTTATGACAAATTAATAAACTCTAATAATTTATTCAGTTTAGTAGGGTTTTTAGCATATCAAATCATATTAATAAAAACATAGGTTATTAGTTTAAATGTTACAGTTAATCATTGATTTCCATGTTTTGCTTTATGTTTTCAAATTTTTCTTAATTAACTTTGCTTTATAATTATAAATTATTACTTGATGTTAAAATATTTCTTTATTCTGTACTAGAGATAGTCTTATTTTTGAATACTTTTATAAGTTCTTAAATAAAATTGTTCACAATTATTACTAATAGACTCTTCAACTAGTCTATTTGGATTAACCTGTGGGTTGAACTAAAGTTTAGGATGCGGTCTTGTTTTCTGCAATTTTTTCTTAGCGCAACTCTGAGTGGCATCACCAACTTTATGTTTTCAATAAACAAGCGAAGCTACTAGGTTTCCGCTTCCTCTACTAGTGAAGCTGCTGATTTTATTTTAAGTTAAAAAAAATTTGCCCAGCACACACTTCAGATGCATGCACAATCTGTCCTTTTCAGATGCCACAGGCATAAGAGACCAATAAAAATCTCACTGTGCACCCAAAACTTATGTTTGCTCACCACCAAACTGTCAACCTCTTGGCTACAAACAGCCTAAACTTTAGTTATACCAACCCTTGTGCTTGTTTATCAGATTAACTTACCTTTTGAAAGTATTCAAATGCTGCAGGCACCATGAAATTTTTAGTTGCAGTCAGATAATGTGATTATTCCTTGGAATCTTGAAATACATTCACAGCCTTTTTCATAGTCATTAGTATAGCCTTTATCTTCGTTTCTTATTGCATTAATTGTTTGGATTATTGTCATAATTACTATTTAGATGAGAATATGTAAACTTGTATTTGAGCACTGTAAGGTACCAAGTTCCATTATTCATATGTTATTGCCTCTTTGTTGGCATTCAGTTATAGCACTCATTATGTGCAGTGTTTTTATCTGTTGTTCACCAAGCAAAATACATTGAACTAATTTGATTGAAAATGGTACCTTTGCAGCATTTATCAGAGTTATAATTTTCTGCCCATTATAAATATCTGCATTTCCCTCAGTGATATTCTTTGTGCTGATCTTTATTGAATATTTTTAAAATGTTGTACCTTCTCATTAAAGCTTAGCTGTATTAAAATTAGTTTATGTTAAAACAAAAGGTACAGAACAAAAGCATTACATCTTCCTTGGCATTATTCAAAGCCACTTTGATCTGGTAAGATATTCACTGCTTGAAACTGAAACATCTAATCTTAACTTCAACTTTTTTTTTTTTAAAATTTCCAAGATACAAGCAAAAAAGTAATTAATTGAAACAATTGTAAAATATAAAAATTGTGCAACATCTGTCTGAAATTCAGTCTTGTCTGTCTAAAAAAAAACATCATTGATGTTGTTATATGAATTCTATTACTTTTCATAGAATTTTATTGCACTTATCAAATAGCCTTCATGTGAGTGCTTGTACTACAAGTGGAAACTTACTGGAAAAATTAAATTCTTAAAATTTTTTAGAATCTTTTATCGGTAATGACTGTATGCGTTCATATCCTTATTTATATCAATTTTCAAGTCCTTAATCTGGCCAAAGATATTGTGATTAACTGATTTGAGGACCTTCGAACTTTCTGAACATACCTTGTGAAATTGTCTAATGAGATGTTCTGTACATGGCTGACTATTTAAATTCAGCTAATCATTTTATTCAGATTATTAATATAAAATATTGAGGTCATGAGAAATTTCTTTGCCTTGTTCTTTTCTAATCTCTTGTTCTTTCAAAAGTTTCTATATTTGTATACAAAAATAGTTAAATCAACTTGATTATAAAATTAACTGAAAGACTGAATTTTATTTAATCTATCCCTGATTATTACTTCTATTATTTATTGCTGTTTTAGGGCCATGACAAAATATTTCACATAAAAATGGGTCCATAAAAGCTTTATCCACATTAAAAGGGATTGTTTACACAAAAAATTAAAGATGCACTATTATGAACTGAATATTTATCAGCATTTCCTTTTTAATTTGTGCTATTTAGGCTGTGGGTGTCCACTGTCGAATGGGTAGAGGGAGGACTGGAGTTATGGCTGCTTGTTACTTGGTGAAATTTCATAATATGACTCCTCAAAGTGCAATGGGACAAGTACGGAAAATGAGGCCAGGTTCCATTGAAACATATTGTCAAGAGGAAGCTGTCATGGATTACTACTATTCAATTTGCAAAGAGAGACAAAGCCAATAATGATTTGTTTAGGTTTTTAAAAAATTATTTATTTATGAATATTTATTAAAAATGATGTTGGATTATTTCTTGCCTGGGTGTGATATTTTGCTATTAACTGTTATTATTTATTTATTGTAAATGTTTGTATTCATTTTTTTCAGTTAGGTGTGTTTGATTTTGAATATTTTGTTTCAATTAATATATGAAGAATAATTTGTTTATGATGTATTTTTATGAAGGCTGAGCTTATCTGAACAGTAAAGATGTGTTTTTACATTGAACTTGTTTTATTACTATTTATCAAAATATTTGAGAATTTTCTGTTTGTTCTATCACTTTAATAAAAAAAATATTGATATTCTCATTCAGAGTTTTAGATTGATTATTCTTGGAATTTTAAACGTTTTAGAGAACTTCTATTTCAGGTAGTATGAAAAGCTCAGTTAGTGCATCCTGGGTATAATATATATATAAAAAATTATTTTAAAAACTTTCAAATTTATTATAATTTTTCTCCACAAAAAAAAAAATGAATAATTTGATTAATAATTCATATTAATAAGTTGATAAAACTAATCTGCGTCTAATATTATATATATATATATATATATATATATATATATATATATATATAATATTGATGCTTATCTTCTATAAGTCATTCTCTGAAAATTTATTATTGATTTATTGCAAAAAATAATTACATGTGCCGAAACAATAATTTATTTCTCACTGAACAAAATTCTTTTTGTTCCAGAACTTCCTTGCATTTGTATACAAAAAAAAAATAAATATTAAGATGCTAAATTAACCATTACTACAGTGGTTATGTGTGTAAATGTAAAAATATTGACTTGTGTTTTTCTTTAATATATTATAGTCATGTAAGAACTATGATGACAGTGAATTCTTATTATTTAATTAAATATTCAGTAATCTGGGTCATGTTTCTAAAAGTAATGGTTTTTAAAAGTAATTTATTTTTTTAAAATTAACCTTTTATGAAGAACTCTCAGTTAAGGATTTAGGGAATTTATTTTAATCATAGAATTTACTTGCTAATTTTTTGTATTGGATATCTGTTGCATGAGTTAGTAATTTGTTTTTTCAAATGAGATAATTTGTGAAAAAAAAGTCCCTTGTATACTTCTAATTAATTATAAAGCGATGTTTTTATATGAATGAAAATGGGTAATTGTGGAGTAAAAGTTTATGAAAACGCTGAGAGTGTTGCTCTGGGAGTTAGGCTTAATCATCTTGTTGTCGGTGAGCGCTCAGCATTTATTAGGATGTTTTCAAAATCAAATTGAGGACGTTTTAGAGTAGATGGCATGTTGCTTCGTCAGGATAATGTGCACGGGACAAAAGATTAATTAGGCAAATTCCCTTCACATCATGGTTGGTAAAATATGGTCCACGCAGCTTGTATCCTAGCTGTTTCCTCTCCTCCACCGCTTGTTAGGCCCAATGCTCGAGCACAAACCGATGATTTTCTATCCGATTCTAAGCAACGCTTCTTGCATTCTCTCCAAAAATTTTCGGGTCTCCTATTTTCCGCCAAAATCGGGAGAGAGTCCCTGCGTCCAATCACTCAGGTCAGATCAGGGCAGGACCATCGCTGGAACATAAGCCGAAGATTCTCTATCGAATTCGCTTTCCTTTTATTTTCACCAAATCACATCTCCCCATTTTCAAATCTCCTCCTTTTAGTCAAAATCGAGTGAGAGTCTCTGCGTCTGCGCGTGTGTCTGCGTCTGCGTGTGTATCTAAAAAACTCCCAAACACCCCTTTTTAATTTTCTCTTGGCGATGGCATTTACGCCAAGGTAGCCAACTTATTAAGTCATCATTGGTTAAAAGTTTTCAAAATCATGCAACCCCTTAGATTAATTCACGCCCCCGAGCAGCAGTACCCCACGTGGTATACGAGAATCCGACTTTCTCTAACGACAAAGGGATTAAGGATGTGTTGACAGAAATTGAGCAGAAAACCCCGTGCGAAACGCGCCCAGGTCAAAAGGTGAAGAAATAAACTGCGCTCCCTCACGTCATAATTTTTAGAAAGGGATCTCTGGACCGCAATTTTGGGTAAAAAAAAAACAATAATTCTGTCAGGGTATGCCGAAAAGATCCCAATACTGAATTTTTTTCTCAGCGGCGGTTTTTTGCCTCAAAAGGAAAAGGAATGTTTCTCAGGGTTATTTCGATGCCTAGAATTAAACTGAGTCACAACAAGGTCAAAGGTTTCTTACTTACGTTTTACAGCTGCAGAAGTGTGTGTGAATCAGAATTTTACCGACAATTTCTAAAAAGGACACCCACAGCTGTTTTTAAAAGTGGAGAGGGAACATTTTTGCTTAGGTCTTTTGTTTACAAGAAAGTAACGAATTGAGAATGATCAGGCTTCTCTTCGCGGGAGGTGAATGTCCATGGCAGGAAGGTCTATTTTTCCTGTAAAGGTTCAATGAACTCTTGCTCAAACTGAGATTTTTACTTCCACGAAATTAAAATATTCCTTAATAATAATTTCTTAATTCTTCATTTATTTAGTTGATTACCAAAAGAATAAGATAAACGATTTTTGAAGGATGAAAATAAAATGTGAGAAGAATAATTGAAAAAATATAAAAAGAATAATCAATTAATTTACATAACACCATGGGTGTGTAGTTGATTATTTTATGACACACATCTTCTAGAATTCCAACAGTCCATTTGAATTTTATAAATAAAAATATTTCAATTAGGCTTTACATAATTTAATTAAATGCCATTCTTTTTTAGAATTTACAATTAAATATTTCAGTTGAATTTTTTTGTGATTTAACTAAACTTTACAATAATACAGTCTAATTTTTACTCCTCTTTTTTTTTAATTTTATAAATAAATATTCTAATTGACTTTTAGTGATCTAACTAAACTTTGCAATAATACAATTTAATTTCCACACCTTTTTAGA
>BGPR01029607.1:0-19177 GCA_013235015.1 Araneus ventricosus | reverse complement strand
GGTTGAAGAAGTTCATAGACGGCTTCTGGATATGATCTTCAGTTTTATCAATTTCCAGTTTTATCAAAATTTGGATTTTTTTAAGAAAACTTTTATACCTTCCCGAATATTCGTGCTATTTTTACGAAAAATGCATACTTATATTGCGCACATCAAACAACGCCATTGATAAAAGTTGAAAATCATTATCAGTTTTCTATGAAATGGGTGAGTTTAAATAATTTTTTTTTCTTAATCAGTTTCTGGTCTGTCCCCAAAAGGCCCTCGTGACCGAATCCTCACTGTAAAATGTGAGTTCAAGTTTATTCTTTACATGGTCCAAGTTCAAAGAAAATCCATCCAGCCTTTCGAGAGATATTCGGAAAAATGTGCAAATCCAATCTTGTTCGCATTTTCTGTCACCCACCTGTGCATGTAAACATATATTATATCCCACCGTCCACCTCTCACACTACATATATGTAATTATGAAATAATTAGACTCACACCCTATAATATACATGTATGTTTACATACTTGCTGTAATACGTTATATGGTTTTGAATAATTTCAAGTTATTGTTTATTTTTTTAATTCTTTAATAAATGAAGGCCAAGGTAAGTATTCTTGGACTTTAGGATAGATGTTGGAACTGCAAGTCATACTCACATAACTATTGTTGAATAGTTCTTGCGCAAAGGATGTTGGCTTTATCATCCATAAACAGGGCCGGCCCGAACAAAAGCGGGGCCTGGTGCAAAGTTGATTTGCGGGGCCTTGAAACTAATTTCTTAAAACAAAATAATAATTGATTACTTTTTGCCATTTATTACATTGCGCAAATTGGTATATTAAGGACTTAAGGAATACGCAAAAATGATAAATAATTAAATTATTTGATTTATGAACTATTTTGAAGGTGATTAAAATGTTAACTTTATATAAATAAAAAAATCAAAATAATAAAAAAATGTTATTTTGATTTGAATACAGTTCCGATAGATTATTTTTTAAATATATATTATAATATTGTGACCCTGTTATGTAAAACTCAACGACAAATTTTCATTTCATTAAATAAAACAATGCAATTTATTTTGTATTGCAAAATTGTATTTAAGTCTCTGTTTTTACCTACAGTTTGTGAATATTATCCAAATTATATAAAAATTCATATGATGTCTTATATTCGTGATAAATTCCGAATATCTTCTTAAAAGAAAAAAATCATTATAAATTATGACTAGAAAATATTTAATTCTGAAATATTCTTTGACAGAGGGGTGAAATAGCTGATCAGTAAGTTAAAATAAGACATTAAGTTGTTTTATTTTTACATTCAGTTATCATTTTTGACTAACTCTTCCACTATTTCCTTTGCAGTTATTGAAAGAAGATATGAATCCCGAAGCATGATATATTTCAAAAAAATTTAAAAGGCCTTCTAAATGTGAATTTGTATACCGATATCTATATTAGTACTTTGAAATATCTGGCTCGCACTATTTATTCATTCAATATGTCATACCAAATAACGAAACTTAATAAAAATTCAAATGAAGTTTAATTTTGATTGATTGAAATTAGGATTTCTTTTTCGTGTTAATAGTATATTCATAAAGAACATTCGAAGCTAGAGAAAATTGTGATACTTGATATCCCACAGATTTCACACTTTCGAATCGACATACCATTTCTGACAGCGATTTTGGAGTAAGATATCTGAGAGGCTTTTTTAATATATTCCAGCACATTACAGAACTTGCAAAAATATTATTAATGCCTTCTTAAGTAACAAAAAATGAATATGCAGAGAAAATTTTGAAATGTCTCTAAGAAAAAATATTCAAATTATGACTTCTGCAAAGAATATACTGTCCTTTGGAATTCTTTGTAGGATAAGCACTTTTGCAACCTTTATGTAAAATCTCTCGTATTAGATCCGTTATAGTTAGGATTACCATTTTTTTTGGTTGAAACCCGGATACGTTTGGGGGAGGGGATTAAAAGCATAGTATAAAATTCTAAAAGCTGCCTGCCAACCACCTTCTTTCATAACACTAGCGCAGAGCTTGAGGAAGGGAAGACGTCAAAATAAAAGAATGTTCAATTTTTATTAATGTTCTGTAATTCAAAATTGCATTGATGAAAAACAAAATTCAAACAAAACAGCCAAAACTCTTAATTTTCAGTTTGAGCTGGTGCACGGATAAGGAGATTGGTCCACTTTTTCATCAACCATGGATGCAAACAATGAATTTTCTTTCATTGGCAGAATGATATTTTCTCTCTTTTGTAAAAACGCTCTTTATTACAACCAAATTTTTCTCTCGACACATTCAATGTCGCAGTGGCGGTTTTCCGCACAGGTGTTAGAGGCGGCCGCCTCGTGCTTCGAGAATCTAGGGGGCCTCAAAATCTATGCAACATACATCGCTGTGCTAAGCCGGTGTCGAATTCACGATATTAAAGCCTTAATTCAATTCACAGGAAAGATTCTTCCTCTTCTCTTTAAAAAAAATAAAGGAGTGAAAACAGTGGAACGAAGCCAGGGCCAGAGAAACCTGGCCGTGGAACGAAGAATTGGGAGGAAATAAGCCTTGGGGATTTATTGCCGTCGAAATTCGACCACCCGCATTTACCGATACTTCTCCAAAACGTTGAAACCGATCTAGAAACCCTCGAGCAACCCTCCGATTATTGGAACAGGACACCTCTTCTGTGCAAAGTCCAGCCGCAAGGACTCGTTTAGATTTTTTTATTGGTATCGGAGGCGACCGGAAAGACAGAAGGGATTGCATCCCTTTGTGTGAAAAGGGTGCAGTTCTTTTGAGAGATGCCTTTTTTTTGTAGTTTCATTTTATTGTCATAAAGCTGACAAACAAGGGAATTCGCTTGTCTTTTTGAAGAGAAGAATTTTCAAATTTTTTTTAGTAAGAAAGAAACTTTAAGAAATTAAATATTTTATAATCCATTGCATCTCGAATCTTCTATACTGCAAATGTCAATTCGAATCTCCTTAAAATAAAATTATTGAAATTGATTTAATTACCGAACTTCTACACAAGATTTGTATGCCTTTGTTGTGTGCTATGGCTATTGCTCAGAATATGTTTTACTGCATTTCATTGGGTATCTCTTTAATTTATTTCAAATCATTTCATGCATAGTTTTATTTCTAAATGCATTTTAAATCTTGAGGAAGTAAAAGATTTCGTAAATTATGTTTTTAAATAAAGTTGATTTTTAAATTATAAAAAAGTTAAAGCACTTGTATACACATTTATAAAATTCGTCTTAAGCTAAGTTATGTTTGCTCGCTATTATAACCGGTATTTTATGATTCATTATTATAATAAATACTTTAATTTATATTATATTAATTTTTTATTATAAATATAATAAATCATCAAGAAACAAAATAAAAATTATTAAGAAATAAAGATTGAACAAAGTAACGGATTAAAGAATCCACCAGATGAACTTTCTCAAGGCGTCACTCAACCTGAGTGGATTCAAAATAAAAGACAACAGGGATGCTTTTCTGTTTTACGCAAACAAGCACTACCTATAACAATATTCTAAATGGCTTTCAATTTTTTTGACGGCAAATTAGAAGAAAAGGCATTTGAAACTTGCGTAACAAACTTAACCACAAAATATGCTGATGATATCGAAGCACATTATTTCAAAGACGAAGTGAAACATTTTATTAAATACACCAAAAATGAAAAAGTAACAAATGCATTGGATATGTACAAATTGATTAAAGATGGTCTACAATCAACATTTCCCAACATAGAAACAATTTTAAAATTTTTTCTCACTCTACTAATTTGTAATGCAAGCGGAAAGGGATCGTTTTCAGTTCTGAAACGCGTCAAGAACTATTTGCGGAATAGTATGAGCCAACCGCATTTAAATGAACTGTCGCTTTTATTTATTGAAAATGATGTAGTACAGGAATTGGAATATGAAAAAAATTATAGACAAATTCTCAAAATTAAAAGCAAGAAAAGTAATTTTATGTCTTTCCACACCTGTTTCTGTGTTCATAAAATTTTACTCCGAATTTCAAAAGTAGCATTTCATTGCTGCTACTGATATAATATTTATTTTTGTATCTCCTTCTAAAGTTTAATTTCATTTTTTGTTACCCTTTAGCACTGTAATTTGTTTTATTACCATTGAAGAATGTTTATTTAATTATATTTTTTATATTAGAAAAAGTGTGAATAAACTGAATTAGTAAACAAATTTTTCTTGGTTCACTTTTGATTAGTCATATTATATATAAAACATATTGCTTTGCTTTAGAATTCCCATTCTTATTTTTTTAAAAGAACAGAACAGTTTAAAAGAAAGGAACAGTAAAATAATAATAATAATAATGATTTACTCTGTAGAGCTTAAAACTATATAATATATTTTTTGAATAATTATCTTAATTTACTTTAAAATACTGTTTATAAAATTTTTCGGGAGAGTAATTCTATAGTTTCCCTCTTTTTTGCCTGTATTGTTATTAGAATATACCATTATATCCTTTAGGACAAAAGAGTAGACACTGCTTATTCCAGCTCCAAACTTAAATGGCTATAAAATGGTTCTCAGTTTATGGTAAAATTCTTTATATTTCATAATGATAAATTGATGATTTATGAGCTCATTTACCATTTTATAAATGAATAAGTTAAGTGAATTGAAGAAAAACAAAAACTATATTTATTAAAAACAATTTTGAAACTTGGTTCCTGTTTAATATAAAATTTGAATACTTGGATACTGCGATGTCCTACCCACTAGATAGAATGAAAGACCGAAAGATATCACTGTCACTTAATTATTTTAAATTTCAAACTAAAAAAATCTCTGTTTTGAATAAAAAAGATTTCTTTACCTATTTAAAATCATATATATATATATATATATATATGAAATGTATTCGTTATTGTAGTCGTTAAATGATTAAACAGGCCGAGTTAAATTCTAATTTTCATTTTATTATGGGAGAGTGACGAAATGTACGTGCATCTTAGTATAAGGTTTCAAGCCAAAAAGGAACAGAAGATCCCTGCATTTTCTCAGGTGGATTTAACAGATAGACACGTGATCAAAGTGAAAGGAATAATAGCTATTTTTAGTATATTACGTAAGTGTTTTAGGGAAAATGCATGGCGGCAATAAGTCGCTGATTTCGCGATTTGTGTGCGCGTGGAAACGATTAAAATATTCTTTTAGTAATAAATATGCCAAAACGAGAGATTTAATATACCTCTAACGCGGGAAAAGAACGGAACTGGAGTTTTAGAAAAGTGATTTTGGAATACATTAAGACTTTAAAATATATAATATTAGAATTTGAAATAAAATTAAGTGAAATTATTATAATTTCCCTCCTCCGCAAGACGCGTGTGTGCGCCAGGGACCTTGACACACACCCGTATCTAACAGGGATGCCCAAGTAGGAAATTAAAATTTATTTTTGAACTAAAATTTTCCCTTCACTTTATCATAAACATGAAAATAATTTCAAATGTACTTTATAACAACAATAATATGAACAAATGTAAACTCTTATACTTCCTGTAAAAATTCTTGAAGACTCTCGGTACCTGTAAAAACTCTAAATGTAAACAAATAAAAAACATTGATATATAATTCTAAAATATAAATTGTTTCAATTTTTTTTCTTTTCTTTTTCAGAAATCAGGAAATATAAATGTTATAAGTGTCGTATTAGTAGTATGTCAATTAAAAATTATGACTTAATTTATTTTTTATAAAGTGAAGAATTTTCTGTTTAGGAAGAAAGATACGATGGGACGTTATAGCCTGCAGAGATTAGCACTTTTGGGTTTTGATGGTCAAACTCTGTGCTAATCCACATCGCAAAATTTCCTGCGAAAATTGTTTCTTTTTATTTTTTAACAACCTAACTACACTCTCAATCTGTTATAGCAGTCGAAAGAGTATAAAAACTGATCTCCCGAGGCCTCAGAATGGAGGGAGTTGGCGTTATTATTTATTTTTTTTGTTCATTATTTATTTCTCTGAGTATAGTAATATTTGTTTTATTTACTTTTCTTTTAAGTCATGTAATATAAATTATTTGCCATACTCAAACAACACATCTAAACCTGATTTTAAACAAAATTAATTTATGAAGCAATTAAAATTTATGTGAATTATAAAATTTAGAGTATTTTAAACTAAGTTTACTTTTAAACATTTAAGGCCATTTTTTAAAGTAGCATTTCCTATTATAACCATAATCGAAAAATGTTATTTTCAGATTAGTATGGGATTTCATTTCAAAATATAAGAGAAGCACAGAAACAAACTATGTATAAATAAATCAAATCTGTGAATAAATCAAATTTACAGCTTAAACTTTGCAAAGTAATACTCAAAATTTTTAAGTGAATATTTCTTATTCTTAATAAAACCTCTTATACCTCAACATTTATTTATAGTATTGATATCAGCAAAATAAATTTCAAAACCAAAACAAAAATACTTTCACTTTTTAAATTAATGTCAAAAATTATTATATCAAATGAAACATATGATTAAAAACATAACAAAATCAAACTTTTAAAATTGATATTTCTTTGCAAGATATTTTATATTCAACATAAATACCTTAAATTTCAAAATTTAATATGGACACTGCAACATTAGTTTCAAATCAAAACCACGTTAAAATTTTTCAAATGTAATTTCATATCAATCACGAAATATAAATCAATACATAACACCAAATAATTTTTTTCAAATAAAAACTTAAAATCAATTAATAATCAAAAGTAAATAATTAAACAATTAGCGATAAAAGTTATATTTTTTGGTGCACCACGTCAAGGCATTTTAGAATAGATTTTATTGGAATAAGCTGCAGTTTTTTGAAACTGATAACACAGGGAAACTGAAATTATGCAGATCTTGGCGAAATTAGTACATTGTTATGTTATTGCGCAATTTTTTTTTTCATTTGAAGAAAATCCACTTGTACACAAAACTTTCTTTGATATTATCTGTAGCCGAGAGCACACTGGTTGAAGATAAAATACATTTGGTTATTGATTCGTGCACTTAGAAATTTAACACTTATTTTTTTCCTTCTTGATGAAAACCGAAACAGGAGCGTAAAACGAAATGAAGATTTGAAGCACATTATGGATATTCCGTTAGAATTTTTCCTGAAGCTGATAATAAACACAATGGTGAGGACTTTTCGTTGACACTTTTGAAAAACATTGTAGATGTGGAGTGGAGTTGACGCTGCATCAGGAATTTCCTCCTGGCAGCTGGATTTCAGGATATCAGGGACGAGACATCAGGAAAAGTACAGAGTCTGGTGTTGATTTTTCAGGAGGCACTATTAGAAGTTCCGATAAATTTGCAGCTATTTTGGTCAGCCATTTTTTGTTATTCCCCGTCACTCTCCATTACATTGTTTCGTTTTTAATTCTTACATTTTTAAATTTTTTTCTTAAGAATTTTTTCTCCGTGCAGACCATCCTGCCGACTATTGAAATGTATTCGTTATTGTAGTCGTTAAATGATTAAACAGGCCGAGTTAAATTCTAATTTTCATTTTATTATGGGAGAGTGACGAAATGTACGTACATCATAGTATAAGGTTTCAAGCCAAAAAAGAACAGAAGATCCCTGCATTTTCTCAGGTGGATTTAACAGATAGACACGTAATCAAAGTGAAGGGAATAATAGCTATTTTTAGTATATTACGTAAGTGTTTTAGGGAAAATGCATGGCGGCAATAAGTCGCTGATTTCGCGATTTGTGTGCGCGTGGAAACGATTAAAATATTCTTTTAGTAATAAATATGCCAAAGCGAGAGATTTAATATACCTCTAGCTCGGGAAAAGAACGAAACTGAAGTTTTAGAAAAGTGATTTTGGAATACATTAAGACTTTAAAATATATAATATTAGAATTTGAAATAAAATTAAGTGAAATTATTACATATATATATATATATATACATATATAAATAAGTTATTTTACATTACATTTTTATCATCAATAAAGTTTTCTTGGGAAGGAGGCCTCAAAATAATTTTGCGCCTGGGGCCTCATATCGTCAAAATCCGCCACTGCACTGGCGTAAATCTGGACATTATCCCGGACGTATGGTAACCCTAGTTATAGTACTACCGTCCACACAGTTCCCCAAATATAATTACTCTTTTTCTAATAGGCTGTTCTGATAAATATGAAATTAAAGCCACCATTCGTTCATAAACAAATTTTACACTGTGTTTCGTTTATAGTTATTTTTTCATGTTCTTTGTCATAGTGTTTCCCAGTTTGAAATTCTTTTTGAATTGTAAATGATATTCTGATCTTTCATGACTTTGCAATCTCGAACTTGAATGGATCTCAGTTATTTAGTCCAGTTAAAGACGAAGAAGTAGTATTTGAAGAGTGTCACAATGTGGCATCTTTGTATTTTGATTAGAGTAACCATATCACGATCATTGATATCGACATTTCGTTTCCAACTCTGTTGATCCTGTTGACGCAGGAATCTCGAACTAATTCTTATAGTTCTTTATTCGATGGAGACAAAAAAAATCCACCGTCAATAGAATTCCCTCAGCTTCATAGTTATATTTCCATTTTTCAGTTTTCTTATAATAACTTTCCTCTTTATTAAGACGAACGCTGTCTTTATAGGACTATTTTCGAGGATGTCATACGGCCCAATTTCATTTCCGCGATTTTGGTTTTCAATAATTGTTAATTATATGTTTCTTCAGTTTATTGCACATTTTCGGTTTTTAAAAATTTTGCAAGGGAGTTCCTCTTGTTTTCAGCATTTTTTTTTCTTTTTCTATGTTTTTCTTAAATTTATCAGATCCACACATATATTTTCTTCCGGCATATCTGTCTCTACTAGTCATTTTTCGAAACTGTCCAAAAATAAAATTAAAAAATTATGATCATTCTCTTTTTAGCGGTATGGTTACAATGAAACATCAATGATAGTAATATGATTATAATGAATATAACCACAATGAAATATATTATTTATTAAATTTCAATAATATATTATACTAGCCGCATTCGACGACCAGCTGGTTCGCCCGTTTAAATTAGTTTTTATTTTTGTATTTTATATTAATTATAGCATTACCCGTCGCAGTTTCAGCCACGATAACTCAGCAACGATGAACAAAAAACTGAATATTTTATTGTATTTGATAGATAGTAAAATATTTAAAGACGTAAATTTTAAAATGCTAGCGGTACAATTCTGCATGATGCATCGCAGCTAACGAAACTTACAAACTGAGTTTCAAATAGATTTCATTCAATTCATCTATCACTCATCGGTAGAATAATTAACGCTGAATAAGATTGTGAAAACCGAACATGCTGGAGGCCCGTGTGAACCAGTGGGTACAAAAAGTGAGGCGGCAAAAAATTCATAGACTTCTAAAAGACCCGGGAGTATAGGAGGTAGACAATAAAATTTAAAAATTAGTTAGTTTTCCCGAACACTATTTCCTTTTTGTAATTCCTAGTTTTCAGGTTGTAATTTCTAGTTTCTAATATCAAATTTGATCACTTGAGGAAATTCACTTTGGCAGCAGTACTATACTCTTAAGCCTAGCCAAAATTTTAATAAAAAATTATTTATAATGCAATATACAAAAATTTGAAAGCGTTTTCATGCCTCATAATTTTAAAATGGCGGGAAAGCATGAGATTAAATGCTTGAAGAAAGGACGCAAATCATTTCACCTCACAAACAATAAAAACAAACAAACCTGAAATCAATATCTGTTTCCTCGCTTTATAAAAATATTATTTTGAAGTAGGTGCGCTAAAATATTTAAGAAATGCAATGAATGCTAAAGTGAAAATTCTGCTTTGGAGTTAATTTCCCAAGAAAACAATTTATACTATTACAACCGTAACAATTGTAAAAGCGCGTGAATAAAAGATTTGCTGAAATAATGAGATGGTTTGAATTTTATTTACAACAATAAAAACATTGTTACAGTTCATGTTTTAAAACATTTTGAAACATTAATAAAATTGAACAAAATGTCGCATGTAAATAAGATCGGTGTCATTGGAAAGCTTTTTCAAAAAAATCTTTAAGATTATGTAATTTTTTTGTGATAATAGGATCCGAAAAACGTTAAAATTTAAAGTAATTTTTAAATAATTTAAATTCTAATTTAAATTTCGAAAAATCCTTTCTTAGTGAGCACCTACTCCCCAAGAAGCAACCGCCTGCAAAATTTCAAGTTTCTAGTCCCAGTGGTTAGGGATATTTCGTGATGAGTGAGTCCAGTGGCGGTTTTTCGCACAGGTGCTATAGGTGTTCGCCTCGTGCCTAGAGACTCTGAGGGGCCTCAAAATCTATTCGACACACTTCTCAGTGCTAGAGCGACTGCGAATTTACCATTCTTCCTTCCGAAACATCTGTCGAATGTCTGGCACAAAGTATTCCTGTCGGAAGTTAGTAATGCGGAAGTGTTCGATCCGCGTTAGTGACGTGAAAGTGCTCCATCCTCCTGGAGGTACCATTCTTCTTTCCCTAACATTTCTTGAACGTCTGGAATAACACATTCCTGCCGTGAGATAATAATGAGGAAGTTCTCAATCGTACTGAAAGTACAATTCTAAATTTCAATCTCTTCTCGGCCGTCATTAAACCTTTTAAACCATCCGAAAACTTGGGCACGCGACAACATGCCCGGGACATGTTATTTTTTTGCCCCTCATCGTAATTGACTTTCGAAAGTCTCATAAACGCGTAGGGAGGGTAAGTAGATCATTAGATAACGGCCGTCTTATATCTAATGGGCTAATTGGGCCCAGGGGCGCCTAAAAATTTACTATTTTGACTTCTTTCAATTTTGTACCAAAAAAAATATAGATATAATTTTAAATATATTAAATGTAAAGATATTATTAAGGTTTGTAATTAGACAGCCATCAATAACATACATATGTCTATAATTTCAAAAATATTCGTATAGAAACAATCAGAGAAAATTTTAAATTACGAGTGAAATAAAACTTGCCTACATTATGGAAGCTGTTTTGCAAAATCCTGTTTTAAGAAGATGCTGCTTGCAAAATTGTAAGGTGGAGAACAGGTGACTTTTTTTCTGATCCTCAATTATTTTTTTAAGTAGGTATTTTCTTAGGGCCAAGGCTCTCAAATTCTTAGCTACAGTTCTGACGGGGCGCCAAATTATTATATCCCATGGCGCTCAAATTTGTTAAGACATCCCTAGTAAGTGACGCCTGGGTCATGATGTAAGATTTCGCCCCCCGTCATCATTAGTGCGTTAGCTATGGCGTCCGAGGTTTTTTCATCCCAAGTTAAGTGATATAAACGCATTAACATTTTGTCAATACGGTCAGTGGCGTATCGAAAGTAAGTGGCGCCTGGGGAATAATATGATTCCAGTCGTCATCAGTGGTTTAACGAGTGTAAATGGCGACATTGACTTGATATTATTTTTACGCCGCCACATCATTTTTTGCTTTAAATCGGGGCAGTAATGTTCTGACTCTATGGCGCCTGTTCAAACTTCACAAACTCTAATATTCGCAAATACACAATTCGTATTAATTTCATTTAGTTTGCTTACCTGTCAGTAAAGGACTCGTAGGCAACATGTTAGACATACTCCAATCGTATGCCACACAAAATTTATTTATGTAAACATAGAAGACCAACCAGTGGCGAATCAAGGATTCGGGTCGGGGGGGGGGCAGGAGGTCATAAACACTTTGTATCATAGTGATGAATGTCAAACCTCAAGGCTAAAGTAAACCAAAACTCTTTAACTTTACAGACTTTATTCAATAAGAATCATAAAAAAACAATACAATACTTTCGATAATTTAATAAAAATTAGAATGAAATAACTAGCCCAAAAATGCCTTCGACCGCGTCAAAGCTACAAGTAGAAGTGGAATGACTAGAAAAGTAGGACAATTTGCGAGCCTGTCAAGCCAGAAAGTAATGCTGAAACGTTTTTATTATTTTTTTAAAAGAGGGAAATTAAGAAAAAGCAGTTTTAATAATGTTAAATAATATCAAGAATTCAGGTTTGGCTGTGGGGGGGGCTGTAGCCCGATAGCCCCCCTGGATTCGCCACTGAGACCAACACATAACACATTCAGCACAAGACAAACACAGGAACACAAAAAGCCGCCATTAGTGAGAGAGTTACAGTATAATATAGTAATCAGCGCCACCAGGCGACAGTTACAGGCTCTAGTTACAACAGCGTCCCCACATACTGGTGCCAGGGGCATCTATACCCTCTACATGAAATTTCACTGGAGAGAACTACAACGATTTTGAATATTTTGCATTTTGTGACACCGAGGAATGTCGTGAAACTTTCAGGTTAATTTAACCGAATTAATTTTCAATTTTCTTATTTTCATTTACAATAAACAAAGTATGTATTATTTGTCGCTCGAATGACTAAATGTCATTGATTTTCCTAACAAAACGGACAAACTTGTAATATCAAGGAAGACATGAATCTGCTTTTCATTGCTTAACCTGTCATCCAGGTATGGAGTATATATACGTCATGCTGCTTATGCCGTATATGTCCGTCATGGAGATTTTCAATCCACACATATTCGGAATTTTGTCACTTAACTGCTGTCAATAACTGGATTGAATAATAATAAAGGAAACAAAATGGTCCTTATTTTCTAGATTAAGAACAACCACAACTTGAACCAGAAGAATTTTAACCAGAACACTGGTTAAGAAATTGGTATTGCTATATGTAGCTGTTGATTTTAGATTTAAGCAAAGTATAAAATTGAGTTGACGGAAGGTTAGTATCATCTTGTTAAATGTAATAACATTATATCTAAAAATGCAAGAATTTCAGTAATATTATTATTTCTAGATTTTTTGTAGCATGGTAACGTCCATAGGTTGAATTTTGCCTGTAAATTGCGTGTTGCAAAAATCGTTCAAAATTTTCTAAATGGCAGGCTATTGGACCTATAGCTACCAAATTCGGCTTATAGTTACTTCTTGGAAGTAGGGGCTCATTAAGAAAGGTGTTTTAAAAGTTTAATTAGATTTCCAAATAATTGAAAATTAATCGAAATTTTAACGTTTTCCATCAATAACTTCGGCGCATGTAATCGTACAAAAACCGTTTTAACATCACTTTAAAATTTGAGACATTAGCTTTTCATTGATACCAATTTTATTTCGCGTAATTTTTTAAAATTTGAATAAATTTTTCGAAATTAGTTTTAAACACAATATTGTAACAATATTTTTTCCTTATCTACCGTGTGTAACAAAACAGCAAGATAGTTAATAATCAATATGAATGTTTTGATAATTCTCGTGCGACTAAGTAAAAATAAATGTTAGATTTTTCAGTTTATTGTTAGCTATTACTTCAATATATTTTAAAGCACTGGATATTTTTAGTATGTTGATGATTTTAGGCTGGCATTCTCACTGTAAATTTTGTGATGTAAAAATCGTTACGCACAGAGTACAACAGCTGATGCAAAGAAGCCACACAAAGACAGGACAGACGAATCAAACATAACATTTTATCCTGCTTCGAATTAGAGGTACTGATCTCTTTCTTTTTAAAAAAATATTATTTCCAAGAAATTGATAGTAAATGTTTTTAAAGAAGACGCACTACTGTAGGACTAGTTCTTAAATGAATGCATATGCGGGAACCAGGTCAATTTATATAAAATGTTACAGAAAATCCCCACACACTTCGATTTCATTCATATTGATACGATGAAAAAGTCACTTTAAAAATAATTTGGTTTATTTACAAAATGCAAAAGAAACGCCGACATCCAGCTTGAAAAACATACAGACTGAAACAGGAAAAAGTGATGAAAATAAAAAAAAAATGTTTTAAAGAACTAAGGCATCCGTTTAAATTTTAAAATCCCTTGGAAACTTCCAGAACTTTCTTGTTACAATGTTGCCAGTAGATTTTTAACAACTTATTGAAAACTAATTAAATAAGGAAACATGAAGTTTTAGATCACGTGCATCTAATTTTTTTATAATCTTAAAACAAGGAAAGTTAAGAAGATTCTTTCTTTTTTTAATGCGGCAATATTTCTAAAAAAATATTTCGTTACCACTTGTGTAATAGCTACTTAAATTCTGTAGTAGACCTTCGATTAACCGTCATCGTCGGGACCAGGGCTGTGACGGATAACCGAATAGACGGATAACAGAAATCTCTTAATAGATATGTACAGTAACGTGATTTCACTGCTCTCTTAGGACGAAAATGAAAATAAAATCCTTTAAAAGGTTGTGTATACATGTTGTATTTAATTTTACAAAACCATCAATAAAAGAGTTGTAATGTACATAACATAATACCACTCCATGCCCTGCAACTATAACCTAAAGCAGTGGCGGACTGGGTCTGAAAATAGTGGTTGCCAGGAGTCAGTGAGGGCCCACACATATCTACAATCATAATATTAATTCATATATATATATATATATATATATACACATTAAAAATAAAAAAAAACATATATATGTATAATTTTTTATTTAATTTTATATTTAATTATTTTATACTTAATTATATTAATTTAAATCTATAATACAGGGTGATTATAATTAAAGTTAAAGTTTCAAAACGCTATAAAAAAAGAATCACCAACCAAAATGACGTCAAATTTGAACGGAATATTATTGAAGACGGGGGAAAACGTATGGCATAAGAAAAAAAAATAGTTCCAAATTTTAGCAACAGATGGCGCTGTAAGCGTCAGAATATGTAAATTAAAATACCTGTCATTTCCCTACAGCCTGGCCGTCCCGATCACCTGATCTTAATCCGTATGACTTCTGGCTGTGGGGCTATCTGAAAGATGTTGTGTTCAGTACTCCGATTGCACACTTAGCTGAATTGAAGGCACGCATTACGCAACACATTCTGAACGTGACCCCGGAGACATTGCGATCAGTTGTGGAACATGCTGTTTCTCGATTTCAACTTGTTGCAGAAAACGGTGGACAGCATATTAAACATGCTTTGAACCAGTCTCGCGAAATTTAAAAACCAATTTGATGGATGCTTTTCATGCGGTTTTTGACCTCAGGACAATTAAAAACCGAAATGATGGATGCTTTTTATGCGGTTTTTGGCCTCAGGACAATTAAAAACCGATTTTCCCCATCCGTTGTGATATGACCTTGCCGTGGTGGATGGGCTTACGTAACTAACAGTATCACACATGTACAGTCATGCACTCTGAACAGTATAGTCGGTTCAACACGTAACTTACACCTTAGCCGTTATTTTACGATTCATTTCTCATTTGTAGTCTAACCCTTTTAAATTTGGATGCGTACAGCGCCATCTGTTGCTAAAATTTCGAATTATTTTTTTTTCTTATGCCATACGCTTTCCCCCTTCTTCAATAATATTCCTTTCAAATTTGGCGTCATTCTGATCAGTGGTTCTTTTTTCATACCGTTTTGAAACTTTAATTATAATCACCCTGTATTTAATAATTATGTATTCAATTTAATTTTTTTATTATATATTTAATTTTTCCGCGTCTTTAAAATAAATCCCTTTCAACACTCCTTAATTTTCTACGTTTAAAATAGAGAAATTGTGATTAAAGTTATTTGATTTTAAATTCCTGAAGTTAAATATTTCGTATACGGTTTTAGCGACAAAGTATGAAGGAGAAATGCTGCCCATTAGTAGGGCATCTGTTGAAAGAGCCAGGGACCTTTAAAACAAACTTCTTTGGATGATTTAAAGTTTAGTAATTTGTACTGGTAATGTTTCAGTAATTGGTATCATTAAAAAGATATTTTTGAATTATAAGTAATTCAAAAATCATTTTTTAGATAGTATTTTTTGCAAATATTGCGAAAAAACGCCAAAATCTTGCTTAATTTTTAAGTAACTGAAATTTTAATTGACTTTTGGACTTTAAAAAGTTGATAATTATTTTCATCTTTTTTTGAAGAGCATGCGTGCCAAATTTCATAAAGATCGGTTAAAACTATAGATTTGTACAAAATACACCTTATAATGTAAAAAACTTCTTTTGTTGTATTAAAATGCAGTCCATTTTCAATGTTTTGCCAGTTTTTTTTCTTAAGTCCAGTGTTTTTCTTTCTTTCTTCGTTACTTCAAAAAAATTTAGTTTTTGATAGATCTTCTATGTTATTTTAATAAATTTACTTTTTAGCGATGACATTAAGCTCATCTTTCCACTTAAGGCAAGATAATCTTCCTGGAGATTATGAAATTCATTTATTTGATATGATGAGGTTAAATTTTCACTTTATAATAAGCTTAATAATGCGCAATAATTGTAGATTATAATTATGCAAAACTTCAAAAAATAATCTTCATTGAATCTCATGTTTTTTAGACTTTTTTAACAGTGGAATGTAAAGACTTATGTCATTGGTTTCATGAGACACTAAAACATACTGCATCAAAATTTATCTCAAATGCTAATATATTTCCTATCTACTGTTTTCTTCTTCTTTTTTTCTTTGCACAACTAATTTCTTTCTCAGTCTTTTGTAGCAATTAATACTTTTAAGTTAACAAAAATTAAATAAGTTGGCGAATTTAAAGTTTGTTAATAATTAAAACAATTAGTAAGATGGACGAGTCGGTTGGTAGCCGAATGCGGCTACTGTTTAATACTATAAAAGCAATGTAAAAATAGAGAAATGATAGTTTCAGCTTACCTCTTTTTTTCTCTTTCCATTTGCAAGATACGCTAAATGTGTCTTTGTTCTCTTACGACTAAAAACGGAAATAACACTTTTCTCACCAATTATTTCCCGTGAAAGACAGACCAATAAGACTGAGACCCTCTTTAAACGAAACCCCTTTATTCTTCTAAACGCAAACTCCTCCCCACCCCAAACGCATAAAGAAATTCGTGAGTGTCGTCTTTTCATAGATGTCATTTAGTGTCATCTGTAAATGATCGGAAGGTCAAAGGGAGTGGACTGGACAGAGACCTCAGTACAGTTCCTACGGGCAGTTGTAATTGCGTATGCGTCTTGGGTCGATATTCGACCACCCGCTGTTCGGACGGTCGAATTACGACGGCAATAAATCCCCAAAACATGGGCCTTGGATACAGGGCTATTTTATTTCATTGCTTTAGAAAAGCTTACTACAGAAAGAGATCTTTTTCTCTCCCACACTTTTTTGGGGCCCAAATTGTCTTCTGTTCAAGGGGCCCATTTGCCGTCGGGCAAGCTGGCAACCTCGCCAGTCCGCCACTGACCTAAAGGTTATTTAAGCAGTGTCGCGGACATGAAGTGGAAGGAAAACCACAACACCCGAGGGGGTGACCTCTCTTAGACCCTGCCACATTCCTTACACTACTACCTAATTGAAAAAAGCAACAATTTTACAAATGCTATAGCTATTTCGTTAGGAAGGATTGCTATTGTATGTTGCAATAAAAAATTTTTTGGTAACACAGAGCATGTTCATAAAAAAAAACTTTGAAAAAGCATAAAATTACATAATTGCACATGAAATAACTGGACAAAATAAATATAAAAAAGCAATGGAAAAACTGTAAGATGTGAGAGAAAAAAATTCCATTAAAAACAATGAATAGAAAAAGGTGAAAAAAATTAATACAATAATAAAAATAAAATAAAATAAAAAATATGCACAAATACAGAGAAATGGGCCACACGGAGTTTCAAACAGTTCAATTTTGAGGAAAGGTTAGTTGTTGAAATCTCTAGTTCTGAATTAAGGGATGATGGGCTGAAGAGAAGGTGAAGTTGAATGTTGAACTTGTGAAACGAGTAAAACTATAAACCTACGTTACTTTTTGCTCTTTAGCCGATGACGGATAACAAAAACTGATACTTCAATGAGTGACGATTAATTGAAGTTTCATTGTCTTTCTTTTTAAGAATTCTGAGAGTTGCGGCCTCGAGATCTGGTTCAACTAAAGAACCGTTGTATATCGGGTCTGGAAGTGAACTTGTTATTATAGGTCAAAATGCCTCACATTAGTGTAGAGTGAGATCTAGGGGAATGAAGTGCCGATTCAGATGTCTGTTTCATCATTTGACTGCGTATTGGATTTGTTATCATGGGTCAAAAGACCTCACATTAGGCGCAGTATGGAAGCTAGGGTAATAACGTGCCGATTCAGATGTCGTTCTAATCATTTGACAATGGCTGACAACTAAGGGATCGACCGTCTCTATTAATTGTCGTACAATTTAAAAATGGGACGCTAATATAATCTGATTAATGAAATAAATTATTTTAAATTAAATATATCAAATCTTCGAAATCGAATATAATATCTAAATCTTATGAGGAATCCTGTTCTATCAGAACAACTGTTGCACCCCTCAAAATATTACATCTTTTTGAAATAAATTATATGTATATATAAGATCATTATAATTATAAAGAACCAAAATTTCATTTGTTATTTACAAATAAATTCTACTATAGCCAGTGGCGAATCCAGGATTTGGGTTGGGTGGGTGGCTGAGGTCATAAAAATTTTTCTATCGTCGTGACGAATGCCAAACCTCATGGCTTATGTAAGCCAAAACACTTTAAGTTTACAAACTTTACTCACCATAATAAGAATCATAAAGAACCGTTACAATATTTTCGATAATTTAATAAAAACACAATAAAATAACTAGCTAAAAAATATTTTCGACCGCGTCAACGCTGCAAGTACTAGTATAATGACTACAAGAGTGGGAAAATTTTCGAGCCTGTCAAGCCAGGAAGCAATGTTGTCACGTGTTTTTGTTTTTTTAAAAGGGAGATTAAGAACAAACAGCTGTAGTGATTCTAAATAAAATCAAGAATTCTGGTATAGCTCTGGGGGAGGCTGCAGCCCCATAGCACCCCTTCCCCCTGGATTCGCAACTGACTATAGCGTATCCGTATTTGCAGGAAAGCCATAAACTCCCTGAATTGATAGCCGCCGAAACACACGCACCCAGAAAAAAAATGGACTCGGATTTTTCTTCTTCTTTATTTCATCCGAATTAGTTCCACAAGTCATAAAAAAAAATACCCCCAGAGCCGGAAAAAATTCCTAGATGTCGCCAAAGCGACATTTCAACGCACTGTGTTGCCTTTCTCCTCCCCTCTTTCGCCCTAAA